>JBAIZL010000004.1:187359731-187409731 GCA_036971475.1 Prosapia bicincta | reverse complement strand
TATACCCTTTTTCTATACTTTAATTTAGAACTTGTTACAAAAATTCAACCTGCCGTTGTCTCTAGTCCTGGAATTTGACTCCTTCGACTCCTGAAAATTCACTCCCCTGACTGACTTTTGTGTTTCATTTTGGATCGTTTCCGTACGGGTTTCATCCCCTCTTCACATTTGATTGACTTCCTTATGGCGCTCATATCTGTTCCAGTCTATCAGAATGACATTCCTTTTCGCTTTTCCTTGGTTTGGGTGGGAATTTTTCGAACTTTCCCAAGGTATAGGTGTTTCACTGGACGTGCTTTTCTTGCACTTTTAGAGATTCCTCTCCATAAATCAGCATGGTCCCTCGATATCCAAGTAAAGCGCCTCTCCAGTGATCGAGTCACTTCTTGGTTTACCTACAATAAAACTTTTTGATGTATATTAATAATTATGGGTTGCAGGTGTGTGCAGTAACCATTTTTGGCCGAAAAATTAACAATAGACTACGCCTTGCTAGCTAGCGACAGTATGCTGCGATCTCACAAGTTCAAATATTTTACAAATAGTTTTGATAACTTGATGAATTTTGTTATAATATATATATATATATATATATATATATATATACTAATAATGCATTTTTATGAATTAATTGATTATATCATAAGTTAACATTTTAATTTGTAAACATTGAAGATTATTTCCATTCTCAAGTATGTACATGAATAAACCGCAAACATTCTTGTGTGTGTTATTTCTAAATAAATAATATCCATAGAAGATTTATATTTCTTGGTTCACACTGAGATTGATTTATTTAAAAATCCTGGAAATGGGCTTCCCCATAAAATCTCTTCGTCTACATTAGGGAGGTTGTTTCCTCAGATAACTTTGCCAAAAACATTATTTTAGGCAATAGTACTAAAATTTATTGGTGACCTCAAAACTAGAAAAATATAACCCTTTTCATTTAAAAGCCATCGACTATAATGGGTAATACAAAACTCATAAAAGTGATACTAGACGAAACACCCTGGTAGCTTTATCTCAGCTAACCAGGACAATTTATTGCTGTAATGTGCAGATCACTACACTTTTTATAACCGACACCTTTTTATTTTTTCTCATTATCTTAATTTTATAGTGATATAATGTAAACTCAAAAAATGTTTTTATTCATTTATATATTTATTATAACATCTTTATACAGTGCTCTGTATTGTATTGTATGCCAACTTTAACATAACACTTCCCTCAACTATTACACACATGCTTTGTTATGTTACTAAATAAAAATATAAAATTAAAATTAATTATTAATATTTTAACAAGTTTTCACCGAATGTGTATTTTAAGCAGTTTCTAATTAACAAAAGATTTTCTGGACTTAACAATCAAACAAAATTCACTGATTACTTATTAAATTGAATTTAATATACTAAAACTTACACTACTACTTTATATTTTGAAATAATAACATTTGATGAATTTCTAGCTAGTTTATTTTGTAAAACAAACAGAAACAATTTGTAAAATTTAACCGTTTTTAGTCTTAAATCCAATATTATCTTACAACAATTACTTATGTAAACTGTATTTATTTCTAGGCTTGAGATGGGTGTGTTATGCATGTAATTTAAACGTTTAATTATCATGCCTAATTTGCTAAATTAAGAAGTTGCCTTTTAATTTCAGTTTACAAAAATTGAATTTTTAATAAATAATTAACTGATTTTATTAGCTGACTTTTACTTTAAAATCCATAAGTTTGGACAGTCCTTAGAGTCCTTGTGTATTGGCATTATAATACACTTTTTTGTCCATGAATGTGATCTTTTTATCCTCTAATCTCTGGATCACAGGGTTGGTTTCCTTCAGCTCCTCGAACTACTGACCTCTCTGGGTCTCCAGACTCCTTGATCAATTCTCCCTTCCATCACTTCCCATCCTTCTATTTTCTTTACCAATTATCTTCCTTTTCCTTAATTTAGCCAATCCTTGCCTGCCTTGTATTTGTTTTCTTTCAGTAATCAAATTATCTTTGTAAGTGCCTTATTTTGGAAGGTATTACTTTCGCCAAGAAAGAACCTACCATTGTAACTAAGGTTTGCTCCACATCAATTTACCTGTCTGGCAGCTCATTGTTTAAAAGCTTTAATAAACTTGAATACCTTTTATCTTTTAAAACTAACGGTATCCTCTAACCTTCCCCCCCCCTATAGATATACTATAGATATATTACTTTTTTCTAGACTGCTTCGCGGTAGGTTTAAAGGAGAGTTATTTTTTTACCAGCTACAAACATACTGTTTTGTTATAATGTATATATATATATATATATATATATATATATATATATATATATATATATATATATATTTATAGGTTAGTTCTAGTAGAGCTTAAAGCTTATTTAGAAATTTTTGGACTAGATAGGAGACTGACAGACTTAGTCAAAAACAGACAATAGTCCAAAACTGCAATCTCTTGGAAATAAACACATATAAAAACTTAACACACTATTGAAATATTTTGATCAAAAATGATCTTCATCAGTCAAAAAAAAAAAAAAAAACAAACAAAAGACTGAAGTGAACCACAGATGTGTATAAATATCCAAATGTCACAGATTTATAGTTGATGCTATATGTGATTTGTGTAAATATTGTTATATGTGATTTGTGTAAATATTGATTACTTGAAACTAGATATTAATAGTCTGTCAGAAGGAAGGTAAATGGAGTTGTTAAAAATAATATAAGTTTGGGAGAATGTAAAAGGAGTTCTATCTGATGTTGAGGTTAAAAGGCTCTCTAGATTTGGTGTACCACTGATAACTCCCATCTTCTCAATTCTGAAGGATTGCAATCAGGGGGGATGACCTTAATTATTTTGGTGGTATAACAATCATTGAAAGATATGATGTTGTGACTAGCAGCGTGTTGAGCGTTTGGCCTGTCTATGTTCATGGTTCCAATGTCATGTCTGTGGCCATTCATTCTGATGCTCAGACCATCCGTGGGACTACCCATATCTTGACAAAGGATCTTGAACTCGCGAGATTTTTGAGACCTAGTTTTGATAAAATTCACAACTTCGAGGACTTCATTTAACCTATAAGGAAAGTGCTTTGCTGCCAATGCCTCACGGTGAAGGAGACAGTGAGTGAAGTTGCACTTTTTCTACCTTTTCTATACAGCCTACCAGTCCAATTACATGGCCGCTCATGGCCTTCGCACCGTCCATACACACTGACACACAGTTTTTCCAGTCAATTCGGTTCTCGGAAAAAAATTCCAAAAGTGTGAAAATGTCTCGCCCTTTTATAGAAATATTTAGTGGCTTATAAAATAAAAGATCCTCAAATACTTCATCCTCACGTATTCCACGCACAAAAACGATCAATTGGGCTAAGCTAGCGACATCTGTCATTTCATCAATTTGTATTCCAAACCACGGACTTTCTGTATTGTTTGAACGAGTTGTTCTTTTGTGTTGCTTGCCATGTCACTGATTCTCCTTGAAACTGTGTCATTTGACAGTGGTATATTTTCTAAAAACTTTCTGCTTGTCCAAACATGCAAGAAACTATCTCTAATCCAGCAGGGAGAATAAGGTTTTCACTAATGGTCTGGTTTTTCTCAGATTTGGGAATTAGGTGGATAGCTTTATTACGAAGCTTTCAGAGCTTTTTCATTTTTTTTCGGCGCCAGAAAAATGTTTTATAGTAGTTCTCATAGTTTTAAGATCTTCCAAAATCTAAGTTTTAAATCTAAGGTCCAAAAAAGACGCTACCATAGAGTTTTTGGATAATATTTCTGAACAAACCATTGTGAGTAAGACGTTTCTGAACTTCCTGACCAATTTAATCTAAATTTTAAGTATGATTCGTCATACTTTTTTTATTGGCATAACATACTCAGCCACTTAGGCAACCTTAAAACTGAATTTGCTCGTTATTTCCCAGAATATGGAAGGCGTGAGGCACAATCTTTGAAAAAGCTTATTCGAAATCCTTTCAATGTGAAGCCTACAGATCTTCCTGACAATATTCAAGAGGAGGCTATAGAGCTTCAAAATGACAGTAGCATCAAGGACTCGTTTGAATCTGGTGTAAAGCTAGAAGAGTTGTGGTGTAAGAAAGTCCTGGCCTTTCCCAAGATTCGACAAGTAGCTTTGCGGTTTCTCATGATGTTTTCAACCACTTTTTTGTGTGAGCAGGGGTTCTCTACATTATTGTTAATTAAAAACTAACAACAAAATCGGCTAAGTGCAAGCAGTGATTTGAGAGTAGCTCTTAGCAAGAACCTAAGTAATAAGATTCCTCAGCTTGTCAAAAAAATTCATGCACAAAAGTCCCATTGAAAATATGAGGTAAATTTTATGAGGAGTTATTTTCGACTAAGTAAATTTTGAATTATTTATTTCATTAAAAGACAATTTACAATTAACATTTTTTTTACTTTTTGTTACATACAATCGTATGTAATGAACAGCTAGTTTTTTAGTCTCAAATTTTTTATTTTAGAAACGTTTCGACTATTTTTTTAAGTTATCTTCTCTTTGAGAAGGCCATAATTCTCAAAGAAATCACAAATGATTTTTATGTCGTCTTTTCCTTTCGATGTGGTTTCCATCTTCAGATGACTAAAAGAATAATCGAAACGTTTCTAAAATAAAAAATTTGCGACTATAAAACTGGCTGTTCATTACGATATTCCAACATTAGTCTGCAACTACACTAAATCATTAAAAAAAATATGGAGCCGATGACATACAATGTAACCTTCTGAAAATTGCCATTAATATGTTAGTGTTACTGTTAATTATAATAATTTCTTAATTAATAATAATTGTTTGATTTTGAAAAACTGTTGTATTTAATCACCTTTGAATTTAGTTACAACTCATAAGATGTATGCAATAATGTAATGGGTTCGTGGGGTGGGGAGTGGTCCGTGGTAATTCACTTTCAGACTGAGTGGTCCGTGGACATCTACGGGTTGGGAACCACTAGTCTAGAGGTTGTAGGTAATGCGTTCTATAATTTGGTAAAGAAAGGAACACTATGCCATTTTCTTCGGCAAATTTTAACATTTTCACTGAATTCTAAAGTAAAAACATTACCATCTAGAATCATTAGTATTTTACCCATTAGTTTTCTTTTCACAAAACGTCTCGCAATCAAATATAAAAAAGTTCTGGGTTGAAGTAGGTTGATTTCTACGACATGAAATTTTTGATCCGGCTAGCATTCCATCTTCCCATTCTTGTTTCTTATTGACACCTTTCATGATAGCCACGGGAGGAATAAAGACTCCTTCGGCGTTGCAACACGCGTAAGTCACCGTATACCCACGCTCTGATGACAATGCTGAGACAACTACTTTGGAGCCTTTTTATGCAATACCTTCCTCTACTCGATAATTAGATAGTAGGTCCGCTCATAGGTTAAGTAAATTTAAATAAACGTTGAGGATACGCGCCCGCTCGAAGCTTAACCGACAATTGCAAGAGAACTGCCGAAGTCCGGGTATGGCCATCTCTCCTCGAAAATGAGAGGCCATCTCTCTTTTTTGTCGAGGAGAGCTGACCACCTTAGCAGTTTCCGCCAACGTGAACGTATGGAAATTATTTGAGGTTATGAATATTCTTTAAGATATGGGAGATCAGATATTGCCACGAAATTCGAAAATACACACATACCCTAATCCATATTATAATTTCAAAGGTCCGAGTAAACGTTTTCCCTCCCTACAACGGGAATTATTAACGAAAATTATACAACAAATTTTACGGGACGTTACTCTGTAAACACGGAGTCACAGCGATGTTCGGCATCAGATCACGGAATTACGCCTTGTGGCCATCTCGCCTCTATGGCCACCTCTCCTCGATTTACCCAATATAAAAAATGTATATGAACTTAATTGGATGAACAAGAACGTATTTTATTAATCATTGAAAATTTGTTCAAGATAAATAGCAGGAGAGAGTGAGCTCTAATTGAAGAAAGTTAAAAAAAGGAGCGAATAAATTACAACACAAGAATTAGAGTCCAAAATCGTAATTAGGAAGGAAAATGGAATTTCGCTTTCTATTTTGCCCCTTAATATTGTGATTCTGTCATATGTACAGTATATACATAATCATATTGTAATATAAAATTGTATTATATTGTAATTATAAAAAAATAACAATTCTTTGTTGACCTCAATAGGAATTGACTTTAAATTTTTTTTATTACTAGTTCATATGTATTTTTGTGGTATTCTAATTGTATACCAATTAAAAAAATGAGAAGCTGTAAAAAGATTTGGTACATAGATTTTAATATGTAAAATATATAATAATTATATTTATTAAAGTGCAAAAAATTTCCTTCAGACAAACTTAAGTTTAATAATTTTATTTAATTATATAGCTAATTCTAAATGTAGATCCAAAGACTGGTAAAGGTTTTACGCAGCTGGTAATGTACAATTTACCATTTGGACGCTTTCATCGTTTCCTTCCATTCCACGATAGATGTATCCAGTAGCAGTACATATGCTAGTTAAAATAGGGGATACGTTCCACCTTGTTTGCATTCGTAAAGACAAGGTCTCGTTTCAGGCCTATGCGGTATTTCGGCTACTTTTTATTTATCGTCTTTAAGCATTTCCTGCATGTTCCGTTTAAGAGCAGGTAGAGGCGTTACGAGGAGATGTGAATTCAATAGTGGAACTCATCAGTATGTATACACCACATTCAGAGTTGACACAGGGTAACATTGGTATATTTTAACTATTAATAATACCAGTCTAAAATGTTGACACCGGTTTAAAAATATTCCGTTTACAACCCATCATTGCCACGTAATTGAAAAAAAATGTACCTTAAACTCATACCATCCTGTTTAAGTACAACAATCAAATTGGCATCGTCACGGGTGAAATATTAGGTATACTATACGTTTGACTGAGCTAAAACGAATCGATATATTTAAGCTGCTTGAAGGTCAATATGTAATTCTGTCATTGTATTGTACGAAAAATATCCAGTTGATAAAAGTTGCCTGTTACATGCATCTTTGTTTGTTTTATCAGACATTGTAAAACAAACAAAGATGTATGTAAAATAAATGTTTAATTCCTGAGTGATTGCCTAAAACTATAGTGGGGCTAATATAGTCGCCGAAACTAGTATATTTTAATAAACTAGTGAGTAGTGAGGTTTTGATGAGTGCACTTGTAACATTCACTGTTGTGAATTGTCACTAGCAGAGCTCCAATTTTACTATAAATTACATAGTGTTATGTTTGACTTTTATTTGTGGTATCCCATTGTTTAATTTGGTATATAGTATGTGAAATTATAGCTTTGACTTGTAAAGCAGTAAAATTATTAGTTTTAGCTTTAAAGCGTAAAATAACCTGTATGTTTAGTGTGAGAAGATCTAGGAAATAAGCTCATTTACGCGACATATTAATGGGTAAATACCACTTCAGTAAAAAGCAGAGAGCGTGAGAAGATCCAGGAAATAAGCTCATTTACGCGACATATTAATGGGTAAATACCACTTCAGTAAAAAGCAGAGAGCGTGAGAAGATCCAGGAAATAAGCTTATTTACGCGACATATTAATGGGTAAATACCACTTCAGTAAAAAGCAGAGAGCTGCATTACCATGTATTAAATTTTACCATGAACAAGAATACCTATCAAATATAACGTTAGCTTATTTCCTGTCTCCAAACAGAATTTAATTCCAAGTGTTGTAAAAGCAAATTCTATATTGACAAATGACTAATATAACCGACAGTTTATATTATATATTATAGTCTACAGTCCTTTTATAGTTCCATTTGTTATTTGAAAAAAATATTTTTCGCTCCACTTTCTAAGTTATTTTCTATAAGAAATATATAAAATATTGTATATGAGAAATTAATTTGAAAGAATGAAAACTGTTTCTGAGGAAATCTTTTCCTAGCAATAAATGTGATCACAATCGCCATTAGGAACTCAAAATTTAATATTAGTTCATTCCCTAGTAATTAACATTTACATGTTATTTTTTCTGTGAAATTAAAAATAATTTTTCAACTGTCAAGGGTAAATATACCTTGCATTAATTATTTGTGTTAAGCTGGGATAGACAATCTGCTCCGGATTGTAACAGCATCTTTTAGCTAGCCCTTAGTCTACTTCTTGATAAAACTATGCCAGTCTACAGGTGCGTGGCAGTGATCAAATTTGCACTAGAGGGCAGGACAGTAGAAAAACTATTCTTTACAATTCGCTTCTGCATGTGAATCGATCTTTTTCAATATCTTCGTATTCCGAACCCTAAAAATATGGTAAACATATTGGTATTTTACATTCTCATCCATAAAAATTGCAAACACAATTATACATGCCGATGCAGAGAGCCATCAGGAATTAGTTGTAAACAAAATGCCAAAATTACAATGAAACTATTGAAAAGAACCCCAATACTACAAAACTAACAATTAAAAAGAGGTATATAAGATTAAACCCTTATGTACATTTCGATGACCATGTCTTCATCATCAAAGGGTCTTATTACAAAATTACAATCTAGCAAACAAGAAGTTACAAACTAGTGACATATAGTCACTTGTTTTATTTGTTATTTTTGGTTATTTATTGGGGTTCTTTCTAATATTTTCACTGCAATATATTGTACCACTGCGGTGTTGATATTGTATAAAACTTGAAAAGGAAAACGTTGATACCCCTTATCATCAGAAGATTCATATACTGAATGTATTCATTGTGGGTATTTATAATCGCAGTCTACCGAAGGGTGGATCCAGTGTCGGAAATGCAACAAATGAGCTCACCGTTCATGTGCTGCTGAGGAACACGAGGATGCCCAAGCTACAAGTCTTTGTGCTTGTGTGTTCACTAACCAAACTCATCATGCCCCGCCCAATGGGGCAAGATGGAGTTTTGTTCTTTGATCAAAAAATAATTTTTTAAATGTTATAGGTGAAGCAGTTATTAAAATTGTACTTGCGCTATTGTAAACATTATGTCATTATGTAGGACGTGAGTGTTGTAAATGATGTAATAGTTAGGGGATGTACGTGATCAGGAATAGTGTCATTATGTAGGACGTGAGTGATGTTATTGATGTAATAGTTAGGGGTGTACGTGACTAGGAACGGTGTCATTATGTAGGACGTGAGTGTTGTAAATGATGCCGATATGTAGGTGCTGTAAGTGATGAGAAATAGTGTCATTATGTAGGACGTGAGTCTTGTTAATGATGTAATAGTCAGGGGATGTACGTGATCAGGAATGGTGTCATTATGTAGGACGTGAGTGTAGTAAATGATGCCGATATGTAGGTGATGTAAGTGATGAGAAATAGTGTCATTATGTAGGAAGTGAGTGTTTTAAATGATGTAATAGTTAGGGGATGTACGTGATCAGGAATAGTGTCATTATGTAGGACGTGAGTGATGTTATTGATGTAATAGTCAGGGGATGTACGTGACTAGGAACGGTGTCATTATGTAGGACGTGAGTGTTGTAAATGATGCCGATATGTAGGTGCTGTAAGTGATGAGAAATAGTGTCATTATGTAGGACGTGAGTGTTGTTAATGATGTAATAGTTAGGGGTTTACGTGATCAGGAATGGTGTCATTATGTAGGACGTGAGTGTTGTAAATGATGTAATAGTCAGGGGATGTACGTGATCAGGAATGGTGTCATTATGTAGGACGTGAGTGTTGTAAATGATGCCGATATGTAGGTTATGTAAGTGATGAGAAATAGTGTCATTATGTAGGACGTGAGTGTTGTAAATGATGCCGATATGTAGGTGATGTAGGTGATGAGAAATAGTGTCATTATGTAGGACGTGAGTGTTGTAAATGATGTAATAGTTAGGGGTGTACGTGATCAGGAATGGTGTCATTATGTAGGACGTGAGTGTTGTAAATGATGTAATAGTCAGGGGATGTACGTGATCGGGAATGGTGTCATTATGTAGGACGTGAGTGTTGTAAATGATGCCGATATGTAGGTGATGTAAGTGATGAGAAATAGTGTCACTATGTAGGACGTGAGTGTTGTAAATGATGCCGATATGTAGGTGATGTAAGTGATGAAAAATAGTGTCATTATGTAGGACGTGAGTGTTGTAAATGATGCCGATATGTAGGTGCTGTAAGTGATGAGAAATAGTGTCATTATGTAGGACGTGAGTCTTGTTAATGATGTAATAGTCAGGGGATGTACGTGATCAGGAATGGTGTCATTATGTAGGACGTGAGTGTAGTAAATGATGCCGATATGTAGGTGATGTAAGTGATGAGAAATAGTGTCATTATGTAGGAAGTGAGTGTTGTAAATGATGTAATAGTTAGGGGATGTACGTGATCAGGAATAGTGTCATTATGTAGGACGTGAGTGATGTTATTGATGTAATAGTCAGGGGATGTACGTGACTAGGAACGGTGTCATTATGTAGGACGTGAGTGTTGTAAATGATGCCGATATGTAGGTGCTGTAAGTGATGAGAAATAGTGTCATTATGTAGGACGTGAGTGTTGTTAATGATGTAATAGTTAGGGGTTTACGTGATCAGGAATGGTGTCATTATGTAGGACGTGAGTGTTGTAAATGATGTAATAGTCAGGGGATGTACGTGATCAGGAATGGTGTCATTATGTAGGACGTGAGTGTTGTAAATGATGCCGATATGTAGGTTATGTAAGTGATGAGAAATAGTGTCATTATGTAGGACGTGAGTGTTGTAAATGATGCCGATATGTAGGTGATGTAAGTGATGAGAAATAGTGTCATTATGTAGGACGTGAGTGTTGTAAATGATGTAATAGTTAGGGGTGTACGTGATCAGGAATGGTGTCATTATGTAGGACGTGAGTGTTGTAAATGATGTAATAGTCAGGGGATGTACGTGATCGGGAATGGTGTCATTATGTAGGACGTGAGTGTTGTAAATGATGCCGATATGTAGGTGATGTAAGTGATGAGAAATAGTGTCACTATGTAGGACGTGAGTGTTGTAAATGATGCCGATATGTAGGTGATGTAAGTGATGAAAAATAGTGTCGTTATGTAGGACGTGAGTGTTGTAAATGATGTAATAGTTAGGGGTGTACGTGATCAGGAATGGTGTCATTATGTAGGACGTGAGTGTTGTAAATGATGTAATAGTCAGGGGATGTACGTGATCAGGAATGGTGTCATTATGTAGGACGTGAGTGTTGTAAATGATGCCGATATGTAGGTGATGTAAGTGATGAAAAATAGTGTCACTATGTAGGACGTGAGTGTTTTTTAATGATGTAATAGTTAGGCTGTACGTGATTAGGAATGGTGTCATTATGTAGGACGTGAATGTTGTAAATGATGCCGATATGTAGGTGATGTAAGTGATGAGAAATAGTGTCATTATGTAGGACGTGAGTGTTGTTAATGATGTAATAGTTAGGGGTGTACGTGATCAGGAATGGTATTATTATGTAGGACGTGAGTGTTGTAAATGATGTAATAGTCAGGGGATATACGTGATCAGGAATGGTGTCATTATGTAGGACGTGAGTGTTGTAAATGATGCCGATATGTAGGTGATGTAAGTGATGAGAAATAGTGGCATTATGTAGGACGTGAGTGTTGTTAATGATGTAATAGGTAGGGGTGTACGTGAACAGGAATGGTGTCATTATGTGTAACACGTGAGTGTTGTAAATGATGTAATCGTCAGGGGATGTACGTGATCAAGAATAGTGTCATTATGTAGGACGCGAGTGTTGTTAATGATGTAATAGTCAGGGGTGTACGTGATCAGGAATGGTGTCATTATGTAGGACGTGAGTGTTGTAAATGATGCCGATATGTAGGGGATGTAAGTAATGAGAAAGAGTGTCATTATGTAGGACGTGAGTTTTGTTAATGATGTAATAGTTAGGGGTGTACGTGATCACGAATGGTGTCATTATGTAGAACGTGAGTGTTGTAAATGATGCCGATATGTAGGGGATGTAAGTGATGAGAAATAGTGTCATTATGTAGGAGGTGAGTGTTGTTAATGATGTAATAGTTAGGGGTGTACGTGATCAGGAATGGTGTCATTATGTAGGACGTGATTGTTGTTAATGATGTAATAGTTAGGGGTGTACGTGATCAGGAATGGTGTCATTATGTAGGACGTGAGTGTTGTTAATGATGTAATAGTTAGGGGTTACGTGATCAGGAATGGTGTCATTATGTAGGACGTGAGTGTTGTTAATGATGTAATAGTTAGGGCTTACGTGATCAGGAATGGTGTCATTATGTAGGACGTGAGTGTTGTAAATGATGCCGATATGTAGGGGATGTATGTTACCACGAATGAAGACATACGTAGAATATTATGATTGAGATTATTATTGTTTTATGATTGAGAATAATTATAAGCATATGTCTTAATATATGAATATATTATGTAGGTAGAATCGTTTCATAATTGTTTCCTAATCATCCTAAATTAGGAGACTGATCGCCTCTTCATCTTCAGAGAAAAATAGTGAAACGTAAATAAAACGTTGAGTAGAAAATAATTGATTTTAATTAATTATTAAGAATAATATTAACTAAAAAAGTATTAGAAAATACTTCTATTTTTAAAAAAACCAAGATTCGTTATTTTCAAAATATAACCATGAAATCGTTAAGGTTGAAGCTCCTTCACGTAATCCTTTATAGGTCCTGTAAAAAAGCTGTTTGAAGTGTCTCTTTAAACTGTAAATGACCATGGTGGTAAGGAAGGGGAACTGAATTACTGATTGTATCGGGTGAAACTAGGACAATGGAGTAAAGGGAGGGGGATTTCGTCCATGTTGCCATAAAAAAATATCTCAGAATTAACTTACACACGCGGAAAACTACAAAATCTTTTGACACCTCTTGGCAGAGAGAACAGCATGTTATATGTGATGTTAGTTTTGGTTATATTTTAAGGGAGGTAATACAAACATTTGATTTTTATTTCAGCTTTTAAACATAGACATTTTAAATATAAAATAAAAGCTATTTACAACCTTCCGTCAAAAACGTTTAAAAGTTGTTATGAATTTAAATAATTTTTGTTCACCCGTATTTTACTAAGTTATTATTTTGTTGTAATGAGTTTTTTTTGCAATCATTGAGGTGGTAATTTTTACTGAAGTCGTAAGAAATGTTTCTGTTCACGAGAGACACACTAGTACGTCTTAAAGAGCCACTCGCTTACAAGTTAGGTAATGTGGCAAAGACTACAGTTCAACTTTCATAATCTACCCAGATATCTTATTAACAACTCAATGTTTTAAGGTTTTGTCATCTGGGGTACAAAGGTACCCTGAAATTCTTTTATGTTAATAAGTATGGAATCCAGGTTCTTTAGGTTTGTATAATCTACTCCTAGAGTAGGATAAAGTCATCTAATATGGTGATAATTTTAGAAAACCAAATTTTACTATACTTTAAAACCATTAAAGAAATTGGATGTTGACAGGAGAGATTAGTTAATTCATTAGCTACATGCATGTGTTAGTAAGATAATTTTAATAATAACTAATTTACAAGAAAAAATAAAAATAGTGAGTTACCTCTTGGAACTCATATGGTGATAGGGTTTCTTATTTGGTGACAGTAGTAACATTATATGGTGACACAAGTGAAATTTGAAAAATACTTGACATACATATATTAAAACACATTTATATCACTCAGTTCATGTTTTTAAGTATTAACAGTGTTCCATTTATATTGTCTTTCTTATAAAATAAGATTATTATTTATTTTTTAAATAATATGAAGGCTTGGCCTAGTGATTACTAAGGGTTCTTATTTCTATAGCTCAATACATTACCTATTTATTTCAATTAATTATCTAATTGTCCATTAGAATTTTATAACATAATATGGTCTACATAAATTATTATTAATATTTTAGCTCAATACAATACCTATTTATTTCAATTAATTATCTAATTGTCCATTAGAATTTTATAACATAATATGGGCTACATAAATTATTATTAATATTTTAGCTCAATACAATACCTATTTATTTCAATTAATTATCTAATTGTCCATTCGAATTTTATAACATAATATGGGCTACATAAATTATTATTAATATTTTAGCTCAATACAATACCTATTTATTTCAATTAATTATCTAATTGTCCATTCGAATTTTATAACATAATATGGGCTACATAAATTATTATTAATATTTTAGCTCAATACAATACCTATTTATTTCAATTAATTATCTAATTGTCCATTAGAATTTTATAACATAATATGGTCTACATAAATTATTATTAATATTTTAGCTCAATACAATACCTATTTATTTCAATTAATTATCTAATTGTCCATTAGAATTTTATAACATAATATGGGCTACATAAATTATTATTAATATTTTAGCTCAATACAATACCTATTTATTTCAATTAATTATCTAATTGTCCATTCGAATTTTATAACATAATATGGGCTACATAAATTATTATTAATATTTTAGCTCAATACAATACCTATTTATTTCAATTAATTATCTAATTGTCCATTCGAATTTTATAACATAATATGGGCTACATAAATTATTATTAATATTTTAGCTCAATACAATACCTATTTATTTCAATTAATTATCTAATTGTCCATTAGAATTTTATAACATAATATGGGCTACATAAATTATTATTAATATTTTAGCTCAATACAATACCTATTTATTTCAATTAATTATCTAATTGTCCATTAGAATTTTATAACATAATATGGTCTACATAAATTATTATTAATATTTTAGCTCAATACAATACCTATTTATTTCAATTAATTATCTAATTGTCCATTAGAATTTTATAACATAATATGGGCTACATAAATTATTATTAATATTTTAGCTCAATACAATACCTATTTATTTCAATTAATTATCTAATTGTCCATTAGAATTTTATAACATAATATGGGCTACATAAATTATTATTAATATTTTAGCTCAATACAATACCTATTTATTTCAATTAATTATCTAATTGTCCATTAGAATTTTATAACATAATATGGTCTACATAAATTATTATTAATATTTTAGCTCAATACAATACCTATTTATTTCAATTAATTATCTAATTGTCCATTCGAATTTTATAACATAATATGGGCTACATAAATTATTATTAATATTTTAGCTCAATACAATACCTATTTATTTCAATTAATTATCTAATTGTCCATTAGAATTTTATAACATAATATGGTCTACATAAATTATTATTAATATTTTAGCTCAATACAATACCTATTTATTTCAATTAATTATCTAATTGTCCATTAGAATTTTATAACATAATATGGGCTACATAAATTATTATTAATATTTTAGCTCAATACAATACCTATTTATTTCAATTAATTATCTAATTGTCCATTCGAATTTTATAACATAATATGGGCTACATAAATTATTATTAATATTTTAGCTCAATACAATACCTATTTATTTCAATTAATTATCTAATTGTCCATTCGAATTTTATAACATAATATGGGCTACATAAATTATTATTAATATTTTAGCTCAATACAATACCTATTTATTTCAATTAATTATCTAATTGTCCATTAGAATTTTATAACATAATATGGGCTACATAAATTATTATTAATATTTTAGCTCAATACAATACCTATTTATTTCAATTAATTATCTAATTGTCCATTAGAATTTTATAACATAATATGGGCTACATAAATTATTATTAATATTTTAGCTCAATACAATACCTATTCATTTCAATTAATTATCTAATTGTCCATTAGAATTTTATAACATAATATGGGCTACATAAATTATTATTAATATTTTTGCATGCACAAATTGCACATATAAACACCTTCATTTTCAATAAAATCTGGAGACTGGCATGTTTCATGATAGGGAAACATACAAAATGAGCATTGAGCCCATTTTGCACCATTTCTTTCCTTTACATCATCTGAATAAAGACATTTTTGACATTTCCAGTCATCACTAACTACTTCACTGGATTCAGATGTAGACTTGCTTGTTGACTTTCCTACCTTTGATGGACGCCTAAGTTTTGATTTTACAGCTTTTGCAGTTCTATCCGTTGGTGTTAATATTCTTGCTGTATGAGAATAAATGCTGGAGCGTCTCCTTTTAGGCTGATAACCTGAAGTTGAAGGTATAGTTCCAAAATTCATTGGCACTGTGTTGATAATTGGTTGATCGTTCGCTTTGTCAGAAGCTGAAGTAGCTTCTGATGGTGTGTCTGATGGAAATGAAGCTAATGCCTGTTCGGTTAGCGCTGATGGAGTAATGGCTTCGTCAGAGATAGAGTCTTTATGAAATGGTGAAATTTCAGTCTTCTTGAAAGCATTTTTTATGTTGGATCTAGAAAAACGTTCAATGAATGCGACATTGAATAATGTATGAAAATTATACCGAGATGGTTTTTCAGTTGGATTAGAAACCATAAACTCACTTATTCTTCTACTCCAGTGGGATTTCAGTGACTTGTAGACACCAACATCCAAAGGCTGAAGCAAATGAGTAGTATAACTCGGAAATGTAAGTAAATATATGGCATTTTGTTTGGCCTTTTCAATTATTTCAGGCGTTACATGAGAACCATGGGAATCCATCAACAGAACCACTGGCCGGTCAGGTGGAATTGAAGCAATGAAAAAATCAAACCATTCTTCAAACAGCTGTGAGTTTATCCAACCTTTTGCTGACAACTTGACCTGGCAGTTGGGTAAACAGTCATTTGTAAGGTTATCATTCCACCTTACTCTTTTGAAGATGATCATTGGAGGTATGCAACCAACTAGTGTTTGCGTTTCTCCTTTGTCAAGATACTGCCTTCGATAGACATATTTGTTGCCGATATTTGTAACTACTTTGGACTGATCCACCATAAACTGTCTTATAAACCTGTCTCATCAACATTCCACAGTCGTGAAGGATTGTTGAAAACACCAATTGTTTGGGTCAGACTTTTAAGCTTATTAAAAAAATCATCTAGAACCACTCTATTGGCGCAAGAAGCTCGATAGGCTAAAAGGTTTCCTGGAACTCTTAGGGTTAGACCATATTGAGATTTAAATCGAAACCACCACATTTTACTAGCAATATTTCTTTCAATAGAACTAGGACCATTGAAATGGTGTGCTCTTCCTCCTTTCTCAGCAATTTTATAAGCCATCTGCCTTATCTTCAGCACCGTTAGACCAAACCCTATCTCCTGCATTTTAATTATAAAATTATACAATTTAACTTCCATCTCAGAAGTTAAAGCATAAGGTTTACCTTTATGACTAAAGTCTGTTCATCTCCACAGGTTTCCTTAACATACCGTTTAAGTGTGGACCACGGAACATTGCAATCTTTGGATGCTTTATAAATTGAAACACCATTTTTCACCATGTTATGGGCTTCAATGATATTACTAGAGTTGTATTCTCTCCTCTTAGATTTGTCTTCATCAATGTTTAATTTTGAGTCTCGTTTAGGAGCCATAGTACAATTTTAAAAAATTACAAAAAAGGTAACCTTATATGGTGATACAAAAAATGTTGCCTAAATATGTTAAAAAAAAGTTTATGTTCTTTATACTTTGTATTTATAGTTTATCGCATTAACTTTACCAGTACATTTCCCAAATAAAAAATAAAAATAAAAATCGTCACAACGTAAAAATTTGAGGCTAGAACTCACTAAAAAGCCTTAGAATTTCACTTCACTTTTTAAGGTTATAACAACCAAATAACAAGTTCCCGGTTAAAAAAAATATACCAAGAAAATTCTACATAATATTCTGAACAAAATAATGTAACACAATTGATTATTTAAAATTAATATAATATAAGTCGCACTCTTACTATAAACAACCAACAAAACACAACCAAGAACGAGCTAAAAGTTTTTTTTGCATGTAAACAAAGAGTTGTCACTCAATTTGAACCATTCAGTTCGAAAGTATACACCCTTCGCTATCTATCAGCGTTGAAAACAACTAAAATAAAAGTAACGTTATTTAGTGATTGAACTATAAGAAACTATCACCATATAATGTATATCACCATATTAGATGGATTCTGGCGCCCATAAGACCGTATTACATAATTAAGGAGCTGCTTGAACTTGTTTTTTTTAAAGTACAGCATTAAAGTAATATAAATAAATAAAATGACACACATACACATACACACAACACTCATACTTATTTTTAAGTACAGTTAATTATAATAATCTAGAACGGCTTTCAGAGGTTACTTCAGCTCAACTGCAATCAGCTGACCATCTTCTAAGCGCCTTAACTAACAAGAAAGTTAAGCTGCATTCCTGTCTTAAACCTTACTAACTTCAATGGTTTTTTGATAATATAGATTCTTTTTTTTAATCGGAGTTTTTGCCATGTATTTTGTATTTGTATTGATCTTGTATTGTATACATCTGTATTTAATTAAATTAAAACCCTTATTGGATGTTTTGATTTTTAAACTACCCCAGCTCCCCCTAGTTTTAAACAAGTTTACAACTTGTATCGTACAATAAATATTAAAATTCTGTTAGGAAATAAACAGGAAATTGATGGTTTCCGTTAAAAAAATAGTTTGTTTATAAATAATAATAATAATAAAACGCCGTTAAATGGTACGAGTGTTTTGCCAATTTTTAGGATTTTCAAGAACCTGTTAAAATTATTAAGAAAAATTCGTGTAAACGGTAGATGAATTACATGACAGGTGATAATAATACAGTAATATTTATTAAGTGCGCCGTGTAAACGGGTTTATGCAATAGCTGCGTAACACATTGGTTCCGCAATCTGCATACTGTGTCAGGAGAAAGAGAAATTAACTGAAATAAACAAGGAACTTGCCCCGTTTTATAAAGTTTTCTAACATATTCTCACCTGTCTAAGGTAAGCTCTTCCAGCATGTTAAGGTCACAGGCTATGTACTCCAGAGCAGCGTCCGTGATCCTTGGGCACCAAGACAGATCAAGGCATCTTAGCTTCTGTAGGTTTTCGGCGATAAGCTCGACTCCGTCGTCGGTGATCTTGCTGCATCCCGACAAGCTGAGCACCGTCAGGTTGGGCAGAGAATGAACTGCAACAAAATTTGAGGCGGAGAAAAAATAATTATAATATTTTTAAAAAAATGTTAATAATGGCTTCTTTCATACGATTAAGGTGTAGTAATGGAGACGAGTGACCTGCCTTACTTAAGTCATACGGTATTCAAGAACGGGAATGAGAAGATAATACGTTGGGCGGCCATATATTATCCTAGATTCCACCGTATTTAATTATTTTAACTTATTGAGCCGACCTGATAGATGAAAAACACGCCGCAATTCCTTGACACTACCGGGGATAGACAAAAATTATCTTGAAAAAAAAATAAATTAGATTCTCAGTTGAAATAAAAATAACGTCTAAGATTTATTAAATTAGTTTAATTAAAAATAAGATAACGTCATATTTCATCGAAATATCGGGTTACCAGAACCTTTGACAATGTTGATCTTTGTTGTAACTTACTATTAACTAAACCTCTCACGTTAAACGAGTTTTCTTCTAAACCAGCTAGTTATCAGTTTTTCGAGATACCTATAAGTTTTAGGTATCTTACTCTGTAGGTTCTTTAAGGGGATATAATAGGAAAAAGGTTTTCAACAAATTTAAAAAATGTATAGAACGCGCCATATCGTCTGATGTAGCAAGTGAACTAAAATTTTTTTTCTTATAATCAAAAGGTAAATAATGGAAAACAATGAATGAAAAACAATTCAGTTTACCGCCCCTCCTTAGAAGTTTTCTCTTCCTGCACTATTTAAAATAACAGAACATTAAAATAATTAAGCCGGACTTATACTTAGCAGGTCACACGTGACCTCGAAGGGCGAGCATAGGCCGAGGGAAAGTCAAAGGAAGCAAAAGACCGTTTCACAGACATTATAATATGAGGTATAGTATTTATATTACAATAATATATATTTGATAAGACCGCAAGACCGTTATAAATATTATTTTATTTGATTTGTCATATTAACCAGACCATTTACATACAATTTTGAACTAATTTACTTATACCAGTTCTAAACTACCGCAACCCCTGCAATTTTTAGTGAAGGCCTTGATGCAACACGCACTACAAAAACCAATGTTTTTGAATAGGGCTAGCTTTTTGTTTTTTATCGATCAATCGCGTGCCAGCTTACAAGTGAACAGCTTTACCTCAAAGTGAAATGGTGATTTGTGACAATATTAATATAACCGAGAATAATAATTTACTTGCTTAAAATGGGTTAGAAAATATGATTGATTGTAAGCTCGTTAGTTTCTTGATGTCCCATTCGTTTCTTGCATGTTTAGTTATTTTGGAAAGACACTGGAAGATGAGACACGTGCATCGATCTATGCAATATCCTTGTCATCTGAACATTTCTAATTAGATGTAATTTATCATCTTTTGTTGAGAAACCTTGCCAGTTCTACAAAATTTCCAGAGGAATTTAATTAGAGTCTTGTGTTTTTTGTTATTTTACTTCTTTATATCTGTTGTACTTCTTTTATTAAATATACACAATTATTGTTGAACGAAACAACAGTGTTTAAGGTTGTGTTACATTTTCAAACGCACGAAAATATGTCTACGAAGCACTGAATGGATATGGATTATATAAGTATCATCATCATCGTTTAAAATAGCAAGCTTGCTTTTTTCAAGCAAACGTATTCTATACCAGGCTTGTAGAATTGCCCACTCGCTTACAGGCTTAATAAGACAGCTCTTTTCACTGAAAGGCAGTTCGTTTGAGTCCCGGAAGGGATCTTACTTCTGGTTTTTTTGCGCCTCAAACCCTTTTGGATGGATTTTTCCTTATTTGATGATTTAAACTACATATTTACTATTTGAGCTTTTTGCTTACTATTTCATATTAAATATGTGTTACTTATCATATGTTATGATAGTAGTAAATGTTTTAGTATTTTTTAAACTTTTGTGTAAAACGTTTTGTAGAATTACATTTTATGTAACAAACACAAAGTCAAGAATATTTACAGGTGCTCTTAGTCAGATTTGACACTTGAGGATATTTTGGTTGGCAATGTTGGTAGTGACGCTTCACAACCAGAAGTGGAAAAGAATCAGTTCCAATCTTACGGTTGATAAATGTAACCAAGGGCGATGACTTTATTGGATCAGTCCCAAAATCGCCAAACGCATAACTTCAAAACTGTTAGGCAGAAATAACTTTCTGTTCACTTCCTATCGGCAACGTAACAGTGATTATTGACATGTTAAAATATTTTGATATTGAGTTTTTGTTCTCAAAAACTCAGAAGCAAAAAAAATCATTTTAGCTGAATGACCTCTGCTAAACAACCATTTCACCATTTCTTGCCCGTTTAAAAGGAGTTACAAGATTTTTAATTTATGATTATCTAGTAGGTAACGGTTTTTGAAATTGTCAAGTACGTTTTTCATCTTAAAGAAATTTCTGAAGTAAATTATACAATTTAAAAGCTCCAGCAGTTTTAACTTAATGAGGATGTAATTGTTTACAGATTTAGTTGTGTTTATGATACGATAATTTTGTAAAAGATGAAAACTGTATGAATTTCGAATATTTGTAAGTATTATTACTGCATTTAAATAAGATAAACAAGTGCTACTTGTTTTTTGTAAATCATACAGTTTTTTTACTATGATGTAAGAGAGCCAGAAATGGAATATCCGTCGGACACCCCTTGGGAGTTCTCGACACTAATCACCTCGGGAGCGCAACGTTTGACTTGTAAGAAATGTTTAGTTTTATACGAGCTTTTTGTCAAATGAGTGACAGTGAATAAGTGCAATACCACACGACACGCGACTATGCTACCGAAAGTAAAATCTATCATCGAAGGTTACACTTCCTTTAATCGAGAAGGAGACATCATGTGGTCTTTTATCCTTCCTCATTACATAGGTAAAGGTATTTTTATCAGTTATAGATATATTAGTCAAACATTTCTAAATTATTCAACATTAAAAAAAAAGTATATTAATCTAAATAAATAATAACTCTATAACACAAATATCCTTTATTTAATACCTTATGTACATTTCAATTGCATTGAAATCATTCTCAGAGGTAATTTAAAAAACAAACTACCCCTCTGTAGTTGTTTTGTAAAATTACCTCTGAGGATGATTGCTATGAAATTGAAATGTACATAAGGTATTAAACGAAGGAAAAGGTTATTTGTGGTATAGAGGTTTTAGCCTTAATTTCCCTTTCCACCAGTATCAAGGATAATGTTCTTCCCTTAGTCTTAACTACTTTCATCTATAAGGAGGGTGCAATACACCCCTAGAAGGGAAATCATCTACGTTGTACTTCTTCCTAGAGTTGACAAAACGAATAGACAGGTCTATTAAGTAGAATAGATCTACAAGTCCACGTCTTGTAGACGTAAAGTACACGTCCTTGTAACTTGCTATAACTTCCGTGCTATAACTTTCTTTTACCAGTGGATCATTCTGTCCTTTCTTTTGAAACCATTATCCTGGCAATTTTAACGCTTCGGATAAGTTGGAAATAGCAAGTGAAAACCTTGCAGTGTAAAAACTACGAAAATATGAAACTCGCATTAAAATCTTTAAATTAAATATGAAATTACTTAGGACAGTTGCTTACAAATCCCATAAATATAACAATTCTAATTTTATTATATTTTATAAATTTTCAATTTTCCATGTTAAAAAATTGTGGTAGAACATAGACTATCTATTTATCTATCTATCTATATATATATAGTACACATTTTCAATTGTTATTAACATACGTTTTTATTAATTTAATCAAATTCAAATATATTTTTTAAAACCTATTAAGAATGACAATTGATGTTAATACGGGGTTTTCAAATATTTACTCAATAATTAAATTATAAATAATGATCTACGACTAAAATTGAATGAAAACAATAAAATTAACAAATAAACTGGATTAACGGTATCGAATCTTGTTTTGCAAACGGACAATGCGAAAGGAAAGCGAAAAGAAACCACAACACAATTCAAGCAAAAAAAAAAAAGAAAAAAGGAAATGTATAAATACAGTAGTAACAAATAGACATATTAGTCCAATACTGTACATAGAAAGGAAAATGGAAAATTGCACGGAAATTCGCTTTCTATTGCTATTCTGACGTATTTATATACATATTTATAATATTTGTAATTATAAAGTAAAATAAAAATTAATAAAAATTTTCTTACTGGAAATAAATACATTCTTAGGAATGGATTAAAAAATGTTATCATATTACTTGTTTCAAGATATAAATTTTCTAATCGTGCCAACCAATCTAATTGGAAATTTTCATTATGGTTTTTTAAAACATTATTGACTGTCTTTATCTACTTTCGGAATTTATTGAAGATTATTTATCGCTGGATAATGATATACAAATGAGATGTGAATATTTACTAGCGACGTCATCCTAACTGTCTTGCAAAATATTCGTAGTGCAAAGTCTTAAAATTCAACATTTTATTGGTATATCGGTGTCATAGCATAGAGGCGCACTAAGAATTGTCTTTAAAAAATTTAATTTTAAGGCGTTGTTTACAATATTTTGTCAGAAAAGATGTAGTTATTGGGTCGTGTAAGCGATTAGGTGTTTCTAAATTGATAAAACACCATTGGACAGAATAGTTGTATTCTCTGGACCAAGTAAGCGATCGGCTGTTTTAAATTTGGTAAAATAATGAGGTTATTAAATATAAATACAGATTTAAGTACGGTTCAACATAATTATAATATCAAAGTTTGGTCGAGAACAATAAAGTTTCTAAATAACTTTCATGTATTAACAGAGATTCACATAAAATAAATGGTTGATTGTAGTTAATATTTGATTTATCAAAGAAGTTTCAATTTAATAAAAACTGTTTGTTGGTTATAGGTTACTATTATTAAATTTGTATTTTTCATGTTTAAAGTTAAGCTATTATTTCTGGGAATAAAATTTATCGAGATCATTTTAAAACCATTACAGAAAAGAAATATAAGCCCACGCCTTTTACAGTTACGGTGTATTTAATTTAAAACGACAATATATTCCTAAATTTAAAAAAATTAATAAAATTCTTTTGTGCCCTTTTTCTATTACCTTAGAAAGTTATCATAAAGCATTAAATTAGAATCTACGTTTAATTTATATTGCAAATTCAATGGTATTAAACAGTATACAGCATTGTAAATTGTTACATTCATATAAATGTGTCAGCTAATGGAAAAAGCCACCGTTCTTTATAAACTAGATAAACTCGTTTACAACTTGTCAATATGTGTGTCACATGACAAGTTAATTTTAGAAATCGGATGTCAGCTGATTTTCATTCACGTCTTGCCATTAAGTAACAAACACCATTGATTTAAATTCGAATCGAGTAATCCAAATTCTTTGGCCGGCCGCCATATTATAGTGAAGTGACAAGTTTTCTCAGGAACATGTATTTTGGGAACATTCATAAAAACATTTGTGCGGAAGCAAAAGATACGTTTCAGAAATTTGGGTGTTTCATTTTGGCAAATTTATACTACTATTGCGCAAGTGGTGACAAAATGACTCACGCACACTGCGCAAAACATTATATTTGGAGTAAAAGCGTGAACAATGACCTAATCAAGGTGTTATGTTGAGCGACTATACAATGAAATCAGTTTTACTACTTCTCTTCTAAATCACACTGAAACATGTTCGAGAACTGTTTAGTTGGCAAAAAGAAAGAAGAACGCTTCGATCTTCCACTGACTTAATCATAGATGTTCTTACGTCAACATTCCAAAACGTGTTTACAACATTACAATGCAGTGCTTTAGTGTTTTGTAAACTACATCTCATCTTCAAGTAATTATATAGAAAATAATTATGCTATAATTTTTGTTACTCTAAAAATAAATATAGTACTAGTGGAGTAACAACTGGTATTAATAATGTTGTAGGCCTAAGATTAATAACGTATCTTCACCTTGGTATACACAAAATATATAAATAACAATAAATTCAGTCCTAATGTATATTGAATATGTATTTGTAAATGAAGTTATAAGGAAACATTGGGATACAGATATTTTTACAATGTTTCCCCATTGTTAGATGTAGTTGTCGAAGCTTGGTTGCGACCTCCATCAGTTACCCTAGCTTAATAATGACTTCCATACGTTACCTTACTTTAGTAGTGACTTCCCTACGTTTCAAAGCTTGGTAGTGACCTTTATACTTGTCCTACTTTAGTAGCGAGCTGTCTACGTTATCAAAGATTAGTAGCAACATATATACTTTATCATACCTTAGAAGTGACTTCCCTACGTTACCTTACTTTAGTAGTGACTTCCCTACGTTTCAAAGCTTGGTAGTGACCTTTATACTTGTCCTACTTTAGTAGCGAGCTGTCTACGTTATCAAAGATTAGTAGCAACATATATACTTTATCATACCTTAGAAATGACTTCCCTACGTTACCTTACTTTAGTAGTGACTTCCCTACGTTTCAAAGCTTGGTAGTGACCTTTATACTTGTCCTACTTTAGTAGCGAGCTGTCTACGTTATCAAAGATTAGTAGCAACATATATACTTTATCATACCTTAGAAGTGACTTCCCTACGTTACCTTACTTTAGTAGTGACTTCCCTACGTTTCAAAGCTTGGTAGTGACCTTTATACTTGTCCTACTTTAGTAGCGAGCTGTCTACGTTATCAAAGATTAGTAGCAACATATATACTTTATCCTACCTTAGAAGTGACTTCCCTACGTTACCTTACTTTAGTAGTGACTTCCCTACGTTTCAAAGCTTGGTAGTGACCTTTATACTTGTCCTACTTTAGTAGCGAGCTGTCTACGTTATCAAAGATTAGTAGCAACATATATACTTTATCATACCTTAGAAGTGACTTCCCTACGTTACCTTACTTTAGTAGTGACTTCCCTACGTTTCAAAGCTTGGTAGTGACCTTTATACTTGTCCTACTTTAGTAGCGAGCTGTCTACGTTATCAAAGATTAGTAGCAACATATATACTTTATCATACCTTAGAAGTGACTTCCCTACGTTACCTTACTTTAGTAGTGACTTCCCTACGTTTCAAAGCTTGGTAGTGACCTTTATACTTGTCCTACTTTAGTAGCGAGCTGTCTACGTTATCAAAGATTAGTAGCAACATATATACTTTATCATACCTTAGAAGTGACTTCCCTACGTTACCTTACTTTAGTAGTGACTTCCCTACGTTTCAAAGCTTGGTAGTGACCTTTATACTTGTCCTACTTTAGTAGCGAGCTGTCTACGTTATCAAAGATTAGTAGCAACATATATACTTTATCCTACCTTAGAAGTGACTTCCCTACGTTACCTTACTTTAGTAGTGACTTCCCTACGTTTCAAAGCTTGGTAGTGACCTTTATACTTGTCCTACTTTAGTAGCGAGCTGTCTACGTTATCAAAGATTAGTAGCAACATATATACTTTATCCTACCTTAGAAGTGACTTCCCTACGTTACCTTACTTTAGTAGTGACTTCCCTACGTTTCAAAGCTTGGTAGTGACCTTTATACTTGTCCTACCTTTAGTAGCGAGCTGTCTACGTTATCAAAGATCAGTAGCAACATATATACTTTATCCTACCTTAGAAGTGACTTCCCTACGTTACCTTACTTTAGTAGTGACTTCCCTACGTTTCAAAGCTTGGTAGTGACCTTTATACTTGTCCTACTTTAGTAGCGAGCTGTCTACGTTATCAAAGATTAGTAGCAACATATATACTTTATCATACCTTAGAAGTGACTTCCCTACGTTACCTTACTTTAGTAGTGACTTCCCTACGTTTCAAAGCTTGGTAGTGACCTTTATACTTGTCCTACTTTAGTAGCGAGCTGTCTACGTTATCAAAGATTAGTAGCAACATATATACTTTATCATACCTTAGAAGTGACTTCCCTACGTTACCTTACTTTAGTAGCGACTTCCCTACGTTTCAAAGCTTGGTAGTGACCTTTATACTTGTCCTACTTTAGTAGCGAGCTGTCTACGTTATCAAAGATTAGTAGCAACATATATACTTTATCCTACCTTAGACGAGACTTCCCTACGTTACCTTACTTTAGTAGCGACTTCCCTACGTTTCAAAGCTTGGTAGTGACCTTTATACTTGTCCTACTTTAGTAGCGAGCTGTCTACGTTATCAAAGATTAGTAGCAACATATATACTTTATCCTACCTTAGAAGTGACTTCCCTACGTTATCCTATTTTAGTAGTGACGTTTCTACATTATCTTAGCGTAGTAGTGACTTCCCTACGTTATCAAAGCCTGGTAGCGGTTTCTATAAGTTATCCTACTTAAGGGACTTCCTTACGTTATCCTACCTCAGTAGAGACTTTCCTACGTTATAATAGCGTAGTAGTGACTTCCCTACATTATCAAAGCTTGGTAGCGGCTTCTATAGGTTATCCTACTTAAGGGACTTCCTTACGTTATCCTACATCAGTAGAGACTTTCCTACGTTATAATAGCGTAGTAGTGACTTCCCTACGTTATCAAAGCCTGGTAGCGGTTTCTATAGGTTATCCTACTTAAGGGACTTCCTTACATTATCCTACCTCAGTAGAGACTTTCCTACGTTATAATAGCGTAGTAGTGACTTCCCTACATTATCAAAGCTTGGTAGCGGCTTCTATAGGTTATCCTACTTAAGGGACTTCCTTACGTTATCCTACCTCAGTAGAGATTTTCCTACGTTATAATAGCGTAGTAGTGACTTCCCTACATTATCAAAGCTTGGTAGCGGCTTCTATAGGTTATCCTACTTAAGGGACTTCCTTACGTTATCCTACCTCAGTAGAGACTTTCCTACGTTATAATAGCGTAGTAGTGACTTCCCTACATTATCAAAGCTTGGTAGCGGCTTCTATAGGTTATCCTACCTAAGGGACTTCCTTACGTTATCCTACCTCAGTAGAGACTTTACTACGTTATAATAGCGTAGTAGTGACTTCCCTACGTTATCAAAGCCTGGTAGCGGCTTCTATAGGTTATCCTACTTAAGGGACTTCCCTACGTTATCCTACCTCAGTAGAGACTTTCCTACGTTATAATAGCGTAGTAGTGAATTCCCTACGTTATCAAAGCCTGGTAGCGGTTTCTATAGGTTATCCTACTTAAGGGACTTCCTTACGTTATCGTACCTCAGTAGAGACTTTCCTACGTTATAATAGCGTAGTAGTGAATTCCCTACGTTATCAAAGCCTGGTAGCGGTTTCTATAGGTTATCCTACTTAAGGGACTTCCTTACGTTATCCTACCTCAGTAGAGACTTTCCTACGTTATAATAACGTAGTAGTGACTTCCCTACGTTATCAAAGCCTGGTAGCGGTTTCTATAGGTTATCCTACTTAAGGGACTTCCTTACGTTATCCTACCTCAGTAGAGACTTTCCTACGTTATAATAGCGTAGAAGTGACTTCCCTACGTTATCAAAGCCTGGTAGCGGTTTCTATAGGTTATCCTACTTAAGGGACTTCCTTACGTTATCCTACCTCAGTAGAGACTTTCCTACGTTATAATAGTGTAGTAGTGACTTCCCTACGTTATCAAAGCCTGGTAGCGGTTTCTATAGGTTATCATACTTAAGGGACTTCCTTACGTTATCCTACCTCAGTAGAGACTTTCCTACGTTATAATAGCGTAGTAGTGACTTCCCTACATTATCAAAGCTTGGTAGCGGCTTCTATAGGTTATCCTACTGAAGGGACTTCCTTACGTTATCCTACCTCAGTAGAGACTTTCCTACGTTATAATAGCGTAGTAGTGACTTCCCTACATTATCAAAGCCTGGTAGCAGTTTCTATAGGTTATCCTACTTAAGGGACTTCCTTACGTTATCCTACCTCAGTAGAGACTTTCCTACGTTATAATAGCGTAGTAGTGACTTCCCTACATTATCAAAGCTTGGTAGCGGTTTCTATAGGTTATCCTACTTAAAGGACTTCCTTACGTTATCCTACCTCAGTAGAGACTTTCCTACGTTATAATAGCGTAGTAGTGACTTCCCTACGTTATCAAAGCCTGGTAGCGGTTTCTATAGATTATCCTACTTAAGGGACTTCCTTACGTTATCCTACCTCAGTAGAGACTTTCCTACGTTATAATAGCGTAGTAGTGACTTCCCTACATTATCAAAGCTTGGTAGCGGCTCCTATAGGTTATCCTACTTAAGGGACTTCCTTACGTTATCCTACCTCAGTAGAGACTTTCCTACGTTATAATAGCGTAGTAGTGACTTCCCTACGTTATCAAAGCTTGGTAGCGGCTTCTATAGGTTATCCTACTTAAGGGACTTCCTTACGTTATCCTACCTCAGTAGAGACTTTCCTACGTTATAATAGCGTAGTAGTGACTTCCCTACGTTATCATACAATAGTAGTTTATTGTCTACGTTATCAAAGCTTGGTAGCGACCGCTATACGTTATCCTACCTCAGTAGAGACTTCCCTACGCTATCAAAGCCTGATAGCGACTTCTATAGGTTATCCTACATAAGGGACTTCGTTACGTTATCCTACCTCAGTAGATACTTTCCTACGTTATAATAGCGTAGTAGTGACTTCCCTACGTTATCATACAATAGTAGTGTATTGTCTACGTTATCAAAGCTTGGTAGCGACCGCTATACGTTATCCTACCTCAGTAGAGACTTCTCTATATTATCAAAGCCTGTTAGGAGCCTCTGTACGTTATCCTACTTTAGTAGTGACTTCCTTACGTTATCAAAGCTTGGTAGCTTCCTCCTTAAGTTATTTAAGGGTAAGGAAAACTTCATACATTAGTCAAGCTGTTGGTAGCAACATTCCCACGCTACCCAAGCTCGGTACCAACCTCCCTATGTTGCCAGTAAGGATGCAACCTCTCAACATTATCCAAGCGTAGTAGCGACGTCCCTAGGTTATCCAAGGTGATGGCAACTTACCTACATTACACAAGGCTAGTAGTACCTCCTACGATACTCAAGGCATAGCAACCTCCATACGTTATCAAATCTCGGTATCAACCTCCATACGTTATCGAAGCTTGGTAGCTACCTCCTTAAGTTATTCAAGGCTGTGGTAATTCTCATAGATTAGCCAAGCTCAAGCTTATTAGCAACTTTCCCACGCTACCCAAGCTTAGTACCAACCTCCCTATGTTGCCAGTAAGGCTGCAACCTCTCAACATTATCCAAGCTTAGTAGCGACTTCCCTAGGTTATCCAAGGTGATGGCAACTTACCTACATTACACAAGGCTAGTAGTACCTCCTACGATACTCAAGGCATAGCAACCTCCATACGTTATCAAATCTCGGTATCAACCTCCATACGTTATCGAAGCTTGGTAGCTACCTCCTTAAGTTATTCAAGGCTGTGGTAATTCTCATAGATTATCCAAGCTCAAGCTTATTAGCAACTTTCCCACGCTACCCAAGCTTAGTACCAACCTCCCTATGTTGCCAGTAAGGATGCAACCTCTCAACATTATCCAAGCTTAGTAGCGACTTCCCTAGGTTATCCAAGGTGATAGCAACTTACCTACATTAGACAAGGCTAGTAGTACCTCCTACGATACTCAAGGCATAGCAACCTCCATACGTTATCAAATCTCGGTATCAACCTCCATACGTTATCGAAGCTTGGTAGCTACCTCCTTAAGTTATTCAAGGCTGTGGTAATTCTCATAGATTATCCAAGCTCAAGCTTATTAGCAACTTTCCCACGCTACCCAAGCTTAGTACCAACCTCCCTATGTTGCCAGTAAGGATGCAACCTCTCAACATTATCCAAGCGTAGTAGCGACGTCCCTAGGTTATCCAAGGTGATGGCAACTTACCTACATTACACAAGGCTAGTAGTACCTCCTACGATACTCAAGGCATAGCAACCTCCATACGTTATTAAATCTCGGTATCAACCTCCATACGTTATCGAAGCTTGGTAGCTACCTCCTTAAGTTATTCAAGGCTGTGGTAATTCTCATAGATTAGCCAAGCTCAAGCTTATTAGCAACTTTCCCACGCTACCCAAGCTTAGTACCAACCTCCCTATGTTGCCAGTAAGGATGCAACCTCTCAACATTATCCAAGCTTAGTAGCGACTTCCCTAGGATATCCAAGGTGATGGCAACTTACCTACATTACACAAGGCTAGTAGTACCTCCTACGATACTCAAGGCATAGCAACCTCCATACGTTATCAAATCTCGGTATCAACCTCCATACGTTATTGAAGCTTGGTAGCTACCTCCTTAAGTTATTCAAGGCTGTAGTAATTCTCATAGATTAGCCAAGCTCAAGCTTATTAGCAACTTTCCCAAGCTACCCAAGCTTAGTACCAACCTCCCTATGTTGCCAGTAAGGATGCAACCTCTCAACATTATCCAAGCGTAGTAGCGACGTCCCTAGGTTATCCAAGGTGATGGCAACTTACCTACATTACACAAGGCTAGTAGTACCTCCTACGATACTCAAGGCATAGCAACCTCCATACGTTATCAAATCTCGGTATCAACCTCCATACGTTATCAAAGCTTGGTAGCTACCTCGTTAAGTTATTCAAGGCTGTGGTAATTCTCATAGATTAGCCAAGCTCAAGCTTATTAGCAACTTTCCCACGCTACCCAAGCTTAGTACCAACCTCCCTATGTTGCCAGTAAGGATGCAACCTCTCAACATTATCCAAGCGTAGTAGCGACGTCCCTAGGTTATCCAAGGTGATGGCAACTTACCTACATTACACAAGGCTAGTAGTACCTCCTACGATACTCAAGGCATAGCAACCTCCATACGTTATCAAATCTCGGTATCAACCTCCATACGTTATCAAAGCTTGGTAGCTACCTCCTTAAGTTATTCAAGGCTGTGGTAATTCTCATAGATTAGCCAAGCTCAAGCTTATTAGCAACTTTCCCATGCTACCCAAGCTTAGTACCAACCTCCCTATGTTGCCAGTAAGGATGCAACCTCTCAACATTATCCAAGCGTAGTAGCGACGTCCCTAGGTTATCCAAGGTGATGGCAACTTACCTACATTACACAAGGCTAGTAGTACCTCCTACGATACTCAAGGCATATCAACCTCCATACGTTATCAAATCTCGGTATCAACCTCCATACGTTATCAAAGCTTGGTAGCTACCTCCTTAAGTTATTCAAGGCTGTGGTAATTCTCATAGATTAGCCAAGCTCAAGCTTATTAGCAACTTTCCCACGCTACCCAAGCTTAGTACCAACCTCCCTATGTTGTCAGTAAGGATGCAACCTCTCAACATTATCCAAGCGTAGTAGCGACGTCCCTAGGTTATCCACGGTGATGGCACCTTACCTACATTACACAAGGCTAGTAGTACCTCCTACGATACTCAAGGCATAGCAACCTCCATACGTTATCAAATCTCGGTATCAACCTCCATACGTTATCGAAGCTTGGTAGCTACCTCCTTAAGTTATTCAAGGCTGTGGTAATTCTCATAGATTATCCAAGCTCAAGCTTATTAGCAACTTTCCCACGCTACCCAAGCTTAGTACCAACCTCCCTATGTTGCCAGTAAGGATGCAACCTCTCAACATTATCCAAGCTTAGTAGCGACTTCCCTAGGTTATCCAAGGTGATAGCAACTTACCTACATTACACAAGGCTAGTAGTACCTCCTACGATACTCAAGGCATAGCAACCTCCATACGTTATCAAATCTCGGTATCAACCTCCATACGTTATCAAATCTCGGTATCAACCTCCATACGTTATCGAAGCTTGGTAGCTACCTCCTTAAGTTATCGAAGCTTGGTAGCTACCTCCTTAAGTTATTCAAGGCTGTGGTAATTCTCATAGATTAGCCAAGCTCAAGCTTATTAGCAACTTTCCCACGCTACCCAAGCTTAGTACCAACCTCCCTATGTTGCCAGTAAGGATGCAACCTCTCAACATTATCCAAGCGTAGTAGCGACGTCCCTAGGTTATCCACGGTGATGGCACCTTACCTACATTACACAAGGCTAGTAGTACCTCCTACGATACTCAAGGCATAGCAACCTCCATACGTTATCAAATCTCGGTATCAACCTCCATACGTTATCGAAGCTTGGTAGCTACCTCCTTAAGTTATTCAAGGCTGTGGTAATTCTCATAGATTATCCAAGCTCAAGCTTATTTGCAACTTTCCCACGCTACCCAAGCTTAGTACCAACCTCCCTATGTTGCCAGTAAGGATGCAACCTCTCAACATTATCCAAGCTTAGTAGCGACTTCCCTAGGTTATCCAAGGTGATAGCAACTTACCTACATTACACAAGGCTAGTAGTACCTCCTACGATACTCAAGGCATAGCAACCTCCATACGTTATCAAATCTCGGTATCAACCTCCATACGTTATCAAATCTCGGTATCAACCTCCATACGTTATCGAAGCTTGGTAGCTACCTCCTTAAGTTATCGAAGCTTGGTAGCTACCTCCTTAAGTTATTCAAGGCTGTGGTAATTCTCATAGATTAGCCAAGCTCAAGCTTATTAGCAACTTTCCCACGCTACCCAAGCTTAGTACCAACCTCCCTATGTTGCCAGTAAGGATGCAACCTCTCAACATTATCCAAGCTTAGTAGCGACTTTCCTAGGTTATCCAAGGTGATGGCAACTTACGTACATTGCACATGGCTGGTAGTACCTCCTACGACACTCAAGGCATAGCAACCTCCATACATTATCAATGCTTGGTAGCAACCTCCATAAGTTATCCTACTGTAGTAGCAACGTTTCTACGTCATCAAAGCTTGGTAGTGACCTTCATACGTAATCCTACCTTAGTAGAGACTTCCTTACGTTATCAAAGTTTGGTAGCGACCTCTTTACTTTATCCTAGCTTAGTAGTGACTTTCCTAGGTTATCAAAACTTGTAAGCAATATTCCCACACTACTCAAGCTAGTTACCTATGTTACCCAAGTATGGAAGCAACCTCTCAATACTATCCAAGCTTAGTAGCGACTTCCCTAAGTTATCCAAGATGACAGTAACTTACATTACACAAGGCTGGTAGTTGCCTACTTACGATACTCAAGTCGTAGCAACCTCCATACGTTATCAAAGCCAGTCATGGTAACGACCTTTATACGTTATCCAAACCTAGTAGCAATATGCATGAGTTCTAAATATTTTTAAATTTTTTTATTGATAACAATAAAAGTATTTATTTTAAACAAAAATTTCAATAATTTTTAAATTTTTATAGACATTTTTTTAAAGAACTGTTTTTTTAAAGTCTTGACAAATATCCAATTGAGTTTTAAGATTATTTTTCATGTTTCTGAGGAAATTGATTAATTTTATAAACATAATATTTAGGTCAAAATTCCAAATTAAACACAGGTGCCAGGAATTTAAAGCATAACCATTTGAACAGAACTAGGTTAACCGCATAATCCAACGCGATAAGTTCAGCCATAACTGTTTTTATTCATAATTTCTCTCCAATTCTGTCCTACATTCTGAACCTCATCTCTCTGCAAATTTACAACAACCTTTTCGAGATCGGAAACCTCACATAAAAGTTTTTCAATTTATACTTGTAAATATAAAATATGCAGTTTTGTTCAAAACTAGGATAAACTATCTGAAACTTTGTAGCGATCTCTGAGGTTGTATTTTTTTAGGTATGCATTGGATTTGAATTTAGTGCTCAATGATTTATTTAGAAGGATTAAAATTAAATGCATTTCAAATCAAATGTTAAAATATAAAAAATATATACAGAATAGAGTTTGTAACATTTTAGACCAAAGCCGAGAGTATAACTGTGCATAATACTTTTTCCTTTAGAAGATTTTTCACGGGCAATAGCTATTGTAAAATTCTGTTCTTATTGCATATTAGGATTTTAGTAATAATTTTAACTAGCATTTTAAATGAACCTTTCATCACTTACATAAGAGGAGCTTAAATACAACTATTCTTTGCGCTTAGCTTGTGAGGTTATGTTAAAACAAATAAAAGACATATACAAGACTCACAAATTAATCATTTATTTACTCATACGCGTTTCAATGACAAAGTCATCATCATCAGTGAGATTATTAATATACTCATCTTCATTTCAGTTAGGAATATTTCTATATGTTTGAGTACATTTTTCTGCCATTCCTAACTTTTCAATATTCTCCTCTGCTGACGCGTTTCGGATTAACTCCATTTTCAAAAATTCAATCGTACTCCTTTATTAAATTTGATTTAATAATTTATAAATTTTATAAAATATTTAAACGTTTTCAAAATTTATGTATTTGTTTGTATTTATTAACAAATGTAAAATTTTCATTGTATTTTTCATTTCTTGGGGTGTATGGCCCTCTTCAATCAAATGTGTAGCACAATTCGAATCCGTTTTCTCATACGTAAACGACCTAATATGCTCTTTATAGCTGGTTTCAAATTGCCCTATTGTACGATTGAAGTTTTGAAAATGGAGTTAATCCGAAACGCGTCAACAGAGGAGAATATTGAAAATTTAAGAATAGCAGAAAAATGTACTCAAACATATATCATCAGTGAGTGTTGCTACTACTAACTCTAACTTACAATTCAACAACAAGAGTTGTAAGTTAGAGTTTGTAGTAGTAATATCCACTGATGATGATGACTTTGTCATTGAAACGCGTGTGAGTAAATACATGATTAATTTGCGAGTCTTGTGTATGTCTTTTAGTAGCTTAAATTATTTGCGTTTAAGATTTACTATAGGCACTGTATTTTATTCGTATGTTGCTATCATTATAATAATTATTTGCTGGTCTTTTAAAAAAATAACAATACAAAATAGTTTTCACTCATTTCTATCACATTAATTGTAATGTAAACTTTCATACTATTTTTAATATTTAGAAATATTGTGAAATCCTCTATTGATGTATACATTTTTCTAATATTGTAAAATCTTATTCAGATATTCATAATAGTGCCATAATATTTACAATAGTGTCAGCCAAAAATATATCAACCGATCACAATATTATTTATAGAATTTCACGGCCTTCCATTCAAAGCCTTCCTTTATTTCAAATATACCATGGATTTTTACTCTTCGTCCATTCACCTGCTTATTGACCAGGTAAATCTTTGTTTTCATATAATTATTAAAATTTGTTATAATCTCATCCTTGCACAAAATTGATACGTCTTAGTATTGTACAATATATGTTCCCCATAAATTAACCTTCGAAAATATGTATTGAGGGGAAAGTATTAACAAAAATATTAACTAAGCATAAACAGAAATTAAAAAAAAAAATTAAAACTATTAGTGTAGTTAAAATGTTAATAGAAAAATGTATTTACTCTTTATTTACAGTAACTATATGAAGAAACTGTGGCGTAATGTTTATTTTTAAATAAATAAAACCTCTAAACCACAAATAACATTTTATTTAAACCTTATGTACATTTCGATTGCCCAGCAATCATCTTCAGAGGTATTTAAAAAATACAACTTACAGAGTTGTTTTTTACAGGGTTATTTTTTAAATACCTCTGAAGATGATTGCTGGGCAATCGAAATGTACATAAGGTTTAAATAAAATGTTATTTGTGGTTTAGAGGTTTTATTTATTTAAAAATTTATTTACAGTATTAAAAATCAATTATATTTTAATATTGATGTAAATAAAGCAACTATACACTGGGTTGGGTAATGTAGGTCATCGCCTAGGTAGAGGTCATGGCGCAGGGGGAGGGATCATTGCCCAGATCGTGACGTCATAGCTTCGTTCCATTCATCCCTACACTGCGTCAGTTAGGTTGCGTATAAGACAGTTTATTGTTGTTGCTTAGCAACCGCTTTGATCATTACAAGGAGAATTTCACATAACAAGGCGGAAGTTAGATTAAGAAATAGTTCATGTTGCTACAACAGTTTTAAACAACCCAGGAGCTTTGTATTTTGATGTGTAGTTTTTGTAAAACACAGTTTTTAGTAGTTATTTATTTAAAATATTTAAATTTATAGTAGGATATTGTTATTAACTTTTCGCTAGTATTTAATTTTAATGATCAGCTGGTTCGATTGTTACTGTCTAACGAGAATAAGAAAGGATTGTAAATAATGATAGGGACATAACCACTTTATAGAGAATTTAGGGAGGATCATCGAGCCATGTGCCCAAAACTTACTCTCTATTAGAGTCAGCAGAAGGTCTAACCTCTTTAGGCTCTCTTTTATGAAGAAGGATAAGAATGGGTGAATGGAATTAGGCGAGACTTTATGATACACTTGTCCTGGGGATAGGGGAAAATTTCGACAGGGTTGCTTCCGTGAAGTGAACCTACTCTAAATTTAGATAAACGTAGGTGTCTTTAATCTAGATAAAGGTAGGTGTATTTAATCTAGATAAAGGTATGTGTCTTTATTATAGATAAAGTTAGATGTCATTAATCTACATAAAGGTAGATGTCTTTATTATAGATAAAGGTAGGTGTCTTTACTATAGATAGAGGTAGATGCCATTAATCTAGATAAAGGTAACAGTCTTTATTATAGATAAAGGTAAGTGTCTTTATTATAGATAAAGGTAGATGTCTTTAATCTAGATAAAGGTAGGTGTCTTTAATCTAGATAAAGGTAGGTGTCTTTAACCTAGATAAACGTGGGTGTCTTTATTATAGATAAAGGTAGATGTCATTAGGCTAGATAAAGGTAAGTGCTTTTATTATAGATAAAAGTAGGTGTCTTTATTATAGATAAAGGTAGGTGTCTTTAATCTAGATAAACGTGGGTGTCTTTATTATAGATAAAGGTAGATGTCATTAGTCTAGATAAAGGTAAGTGTCTTTATTATAGATAAAGGTAGATGTCATTAGTCTAGATAAAGGTAAGTGTCTTTATTATAGATAAAGGTAAGTGTCATTAGTCTAGATAAAGGTAAGTGCTTTTATTATAGATAAAAGTAGGTGTCTTTATTATAGATAAATGTAAGTGTCTTTATTATAGATAAAGGTAAGTGTCTTTATTATAGATAAAGGTAGATGTCTTTAATCTAGATAAAGGTAGGTGTCTTTAATCTAGATAAACGTGGGTGTTTTTATTATAGATAAAGGTAGATGTCATTAGTCTAGATAAAGGTAAGTGTCTTTATTATAGATAAAGGTAAATGTCTTTATTATAGATAAAGGTAGGTGTCATTAATCTAGATAAACGTGGGTGTCTTTATTATAGATAAAGGTAGATGTCATTAGTCTAGATAAAGGTAAGTGTCTTTATTATAGATAAAGGTAGATGTCTTTATTATAGATAAAGGTAGGTGTCTTTCATCTAGATAAACGTGGGTGTCTTTATTATAGATAAAGGTGGATGTCATTAGTCTAGATAAAGGTACGTGTCTTTATTATAGATAAAGGTAGATGTCTTTAATCTAGATAAAGGTAGATGTCTTTAATCTAGATAAACGTGGGTGTCTTTATTATAGATAAAGGTAGATGTCATTAGTCTAGATAAAGGTAAGTGCTTTTATTATAGATAAAAGTAGGTGTCTTTATTATAGATAAAAATAGGTGTCTTTAATCCAGATTAAGGGGAGTGTCTTATATCTAGATGAGAGTAGACATCTTTAATCTAAATAAACTTAAGTACCTTAAGTCTAGGTAAAGGAGGTGTCTTTTTTCTAGGTCATAGGTACCCAAGTTGGGGGCTTGCCCCCTTTGGGGGTCGTGAAGGCAAGTGAGAGAGAAGTGAGACCAGTTGAGAAACAGTGAGATAAATTCTCATTTAGATAAATTTAAGTACACAATTTAATAAAATTTAAAACTAAATTAACATAGCAGATTTTTTTTATATAGTTAATTTTATTGAATATAACGTTCAGAAAATCAAATGTATGAATTTCTAAAGAGAATATAAGTAAAGGTTGTGCAAATGTTGAAAATTTGAAATTAAATCAACATGACAACTTGAGAAAAATAATAGTACAAAAAAACGTATCATGAAACAAATGATTACCGTTCAATGTGTCAACAGGGCACAATGGTCAAATCTTCATTTTGGATATAACACTTAGAAATGTATCACAGGTAGCTCTTAGACTTAACTTGTATTTTTCAAAGACCTAATTCTTGCGAAAAAAAACATTCTCAGCATTTGTTGAAATAAAAACAAAATAAAGGAACAAACTAGATGTTGCTAATGACTTGAGTTGAGTCTACTAAAATACAACCTCAAATAGGTATGCTAGTGAAAAAAATGCAAGCTCATCCATCTCTCTGACAGATTTTCATCTTAACATTTAAAATTTACCTTAGGAATTAAATTCTGAAATGTTATTTCATGTTTCTTGTGAAAGTATGTATAAACAAAGTATATAAATAAGTATATATAATAAATAAATAATAAAAAATATATAAAATAATAATTTAACTATATATATATATATATATATATATATATATATATATATATATATATATATATTTATATATGTTATAACTATTTAATTAGTTAATTATTAACTATGAATTAGTTAATAATATATATATATATATATATATATATATATATATTATAGTTGTGTATATATAATATATAATTAAAACATATATATGTATATACTAATAATATATAATATTTGTTTCTTGTTGACATGCCATACTATTTATTTACAATGTGAAGTGGAGGGGGCGTGTGAGGCTTTCATATCAAGAGCAGGGGGCTACCAAAATGTTTGCGAGCCCCTGATCTAGTTAATGGCAGGTGTCTTTAATCTATATAAAGTTAAGTGTCTTTCATATAGATAAAGTTAGGTGTTTTTATTATAGATAAACATAGGTGGCTTTAATCTAGATAAGGGAAGCTGTCTTTAATGTAGATAAAAGTAGGTGTCTAATCTAGATAAAAGTAGGTGTCTTTAACCTAGATAAGATAGGTGTCTTTAATCTAAGTAAAGGTAGGTCTCTTTAATCTAGATAAAGGAAGGTGTCTTTATTATAGATAAAGGTAGGTATCCTAATCTAGTCAAAGGTAGGTATCTTTAATATAGGTAAGGTAGGTGTCTTTAATCTAGATAAAGGTAGGTTTCTTTATTATAGATAAGGGTAGGCATCTTTAATATAGATAAAGGTAGGTTTTTTATTATATGTAAAGATAGGTATCTTTAATGTAGATAAAGGTAGGTATCTTTAATTTAGATAAAGGTGGTCTTTTTAATCTAGATAAAGCTTTGAAAAATATTGAAATCAAAACAATTCTTGTATTTGAAATATTTTTATTTCATATTTGAATATATTAAAAGGAAATATTCCTGTAACTGTACTTGTAATGTAAATTATATTCAGCATTACATTTTCTTATCGAAGAATATTAATTACCCATATATTTAGAAGTTATAAAAGCTGCATAGTGCAAATTGTAAGTATGATAAAACACCTATGGTTTAAACTGTTTGTATAAATTAAACAAGTCTTATTAAATTCCGACAATTCCTTAATATATCCTCAAATATACCTAGATAAAACAAAACATGAAGGTAAGCCTCAGTACTTACACGTACTATGTCTAAGGTTTCTTCCAAGAATTACATTATGCTGTCATAAACGTTTAAGACATCTATCCAATGCAATGTCCTTGCTGACAAGTGATACTCTGCCTGGGACGTCAAGATAAGGCGGAAGTCAGTTTGCAATGCTTTTCTTGCTCCTCTCCTTTGGGGAGTTTTATTCTTCAAGTGACTGGTATAGAGTTGTTGCAAGTCGAGAGTATTTAGAAAAAAATACACGCGAGTTTTTAATAAATAAAAAAACGATTTTACAATGACACTAACGTATCCATGATTTCTGACTAAAACACGAGCAAAACTCAAAACTGTAACGCATCCAGTATCTTAAGTCAATATTGATGAATATTTTTTCTTCAAATTCAACTTCCATTTAAAAGCAAGCTTAATGAATAACGTTTTTCATTTATTTTGAAAGGTCACGCGTTTGATTTTTGTTCGAGAATTAAATACAGTTAAATCATGAGTTAACATCTTTGTCATGGCTCACTCCAAAAGCACTTTTATTGAATATTACACCGCTACACACTTTCCAAATCAGTCAATTAATGTCTGTAAATTGGAGTACAAATATCTTCCACAAAAAGTCTCCAATTTTATTTTACTAAAGATAACCTGAAGAGACTTGTTTTTAATAACAATCTATCTTATAAGAAAGTACTGGGTATTTTTCTATAGCTTTAAAGCGATCAGCAATACTACAATCATCTATTAAAGAATATGTAAGATCTAGGTAGGAACATAACACGCCTGGTAAGAGGTATACGTAAGGGCATAGCGTTACATGTGTACAATCACGCACCTTAAGTATACCTACTCTCTTCTGGCGTCATAAAGCATCTACTGGTTACAACACATTAGGGCGGAATGCATAAATAATAAAACCTAATATGAGAGCTCAGGTAGCTTACAAATTTACACTAGAAATATGATTGCGTAAATCTTCATTCTAAAACTCCCTCGATTATTATCCAGCGATGATCGGTTATCCAAACTGTTTACTTGGATGATTGAACAAACTTAAAACATTTGATACTAAAATTAACATATTAAAAACATAGTTTTAGACATATTTTCAATGATTCGTTTAGTTCGTTGATTTAGATTTCAATTTTAATACGGATATGAAAATACACATACATATACACCAGAATGCGCTAGTTCAGTATTTTTTATATGGTTTTAGGGTAAATAGCCGGTAGAAATATTATCGCCCATGAAGGAAGGACAGGAAACGATATAGAATAATATACATTGATGTTGAACATGAAATCTTAACGATATACTGAAGGGGTAGGTAGGGCCATCGTGTGTGCAAAGTCACATACCAAAGACATAAAAAGATATCCATTACACCTCCTCGTAAGAAGAAGTAGATAGAGCTAAGTAGGGCTAAGGGAGGGCCATAAGGAAGCTCCGGAGTTGGAAATAGGGAGATATTACACCACTTAGGTAAAACAGGTCTACTGTCAACCAGGAGAAGAGGTATCTACACTTTACCCACAGCTACTATATCAATCCCTGCAAGATGTCTATAATAAAGTAGGCCTAGACTAAATGTAGACTTAACATTTTTTTAAATGGTTTACTTAAAATGAAACTAAATAATCTCAAATTTTATAAAACAGAGGACTGTAATACCACACTACTATATAACTGTGATAAAATATACATAAACAATTTTCGATTAGGATAAATTTGGTTACATATAGGTTCAAATTTGCAATTTAAGTGGTCGATTGTTTTTAACTACGTTTGTCCACGTTTGTTTCGGTAGGTTGTTGCACGTCCGAGGGAAATGGAGCACTACTCCATCCCTTCAGCAATCAGTTAGCTTGCGCTTGGAAATCTAGATTACTTTTTTCTTAAACAAACCGATACTTTGTAGGTTTTTGTAATGCAGCTATATTGCAACTCAATGCCTTGTTTTGGAGGAATCGTTACACACACGCGCGCCGCGGGCGCGCACACACACACACACACAAACACACACACACACATATTATATATATAATTTTTAGATTACGTCTTTTGTAATATGTAATATTCATGTATAGTATATTGTAGATCTTTTAAATATTTAATAATTAAGGAACAAATATTTCAACAATGAGAACATATACAAAACAACGTGATTTCAATCACTTAACATATTGATATCATTACGAGCTTCGAACACTGACAACAGCTAAAATAATTTAAAAATATGATACACCAGACTAAAAAATATTATTTTATTTGTTTAATTAAACTAATAACATATTTTGGAGACGCATCCGGATCTATACACTTGGTGAAGTGAAGCGTGTTGAGTGTGATGATTGAAACTGGCATAGCTCCACTGTCATTACACCGGCTCTGTATTACAGAACGCAGTGTTCCGGTCATTAATAATCATCCAGGCGTTGGACGAATATTAATCAATACCAACCAAACGAAACGCATAAATTACCAATTTAACTACATATTTGGAGGTTTATATGTTTAATTACTGGAAATGGACGTAGATTTTGACACAGTTTGTGTTCTTGAAGGCTTAAAAAGAACTTTAGTGCGAATATATTTCGTGTTTTGTTGAATTATCCAAATTCAAGTGTAACGAGTTGTTGAAATCTTTCCGTTTCTTTACTCGTTAAAACGAAGAGATTTTACTCGAGATTAGTTAGGTAGAAAGGTTTTTTGATGTAGAACTGAACACTATCGAATATTGAGTAAGTTTATCTGAAAACTTTGCGTCTCTTTACTTGTTAAAAAGAAAAGATTTTACTCGAGATTTGTTAAGTAGAAAGGTTTTTTTATGTAGAACTGAACTCTATCGAATATTGAGTAAGTTTATCTCAAAACTTTCCGTCTCTTTACTTGTTAAAACGAAGAGATTTTACTCGAGATTTGTTAGGTAGAAAGGTTTTTTGATGTAGAACTGAACTCTATCGAATATTGAGTAAGTTTATCTGAAAACTTTCCGTCTCTTTACTTGTTAAAACGAAGAGATTTTACTCGAGATTTGTTAGGTAGAAAGGTTTTTTTATGTAGAACTGAACACTATCGAATATTGAGTACGTTTATCTGAAACTAAGAACACCTACCTTAATAAAACGAAATTTGTAACCTAACCTATCTATGAGTCAACGTCTATCTTGTGAAAATATTATTTGAATAAACTTCTAAAATAATAGACATTTCAATAAATATTTTTAAAATAACATACGATTTCATTAGTAATACTGAGAAATTAAATTATTTTTACTTCTCTTACATCTACTTCGTACTTTTCCTCTCTTTACAGTATTTGAAAATTTTAAACTTTAAAACCTTTCCTTGACGTTTTAAAACACACCTCACCTTCTTAATCTTTAAAAACAAACGGATTTAATTATTTTCTGATTAATTACCAGAGGACTCTTGAGGGTGATCAACTTTAACTATCAATGTCCTCAATTTTGCAAAGCCTTTAATTAATTAAAGCCCCTCATTTCCCCGCCATTGTATCTTGAAGACACATTGTTTTAATTAATTTGTTCAACAGAAGGGATAAACGTTGAATGCTAATTGTGTCACAATTTCTTCAAGAAATTCTTTTAAAAATTCAGAAGACATTGTCTCAGATAACTGCAAGTGTTTGTTTTGTCTTCTATTTTCAAAGTAGCATAACAAAATAACTAGCATTATATTTATTTGTTACAGTTTAAACTTTTTCCTATAATATAATCAAATTAATACAGTATATTTATTAACACAAGTCGTTCCCCCTTGAGTATAATTTAGTGTATATTTTTACAGAAAACAATTATTGACTGCTACGTAATAACTATTATCTATATGAAGAAGTAATTTTATTAAGGTTTATTTTTACTAGATAATTTATGTTTGGCATATAAATTCATGATTTGAACGCCTTTACTCTCCATGTAGTAAATGCTAAGCTAGTTGATTATTTCACGTTTTCCTTTATTTATAAAAACAGACATATTGATAAACAAGTAATATAAATTTTGAATAAGTCAATTCCTACTTAAATCAACGAAGAGAATTTTTATTTGAGTATCTTTTTATTTTATAATTACAATTAATATAAATGTCAGAATAACAATGTTAAGAAAGCGAATGTCCTTGAAATTTTCCATTTTTTTTCTATATATGATGTTGGACTATTTTTGTTGTTTGTTACTATTTATACGCTTTCTTTATTTTCGTCGCTTGCATTGTGCTGTAGTTTCATTTCGCTTTCCTTTCGCATTGCCCGTTTGTGAAGCAAGGTTCGATACCGTTAGACCAGTTTGTTTATTTTATTCTTTTCATTAATTTTTATTCATAGAACATTATTTATGATATTATGTGGTAACCATGGTAACAATTTACGATTGTGCAATGGAGGTTTCGACGACAACCAGATGGGGGCAAAACAAAAATTCATATACTTCTTTGAGGAGTACATTTCTAGCAATGGGAAAGTTGGCTCAACGTCAATTGTCATTCACTATACGTTATAAATAAATAAATATTTGATTTTGATTGGATGAATAAAAACGTATTTTATTAACGATTGAAAATTTGTACAAGTTATATATCAGGAGACTGTGAGCTAATAGAAAGAATTTAATAAGATTTTAAGGTTTATATCCATGTTTAACTTTTGGTTAACCCTTTAGGCAGTTGTAAATTTACGTATGAATAATATTTTACAGGAAACTTACAAATGCTAAAATATATGAGGTAAATCTATCACCAATAAAGATAAATGTTCATTTATAAAAATGAAATACATTTTCCGATTATATCTTTGATAGACTATACTCCGAACATTTTATATTAGAGATTGATGGAAATGTTACGTCAGTCAAAATGAAAGAGTGATGGTTAGGCAGATGGCGTCAGAAAATTGCACAGTTAGAGTCCAGAAGGTTCTAGTACCGATTGATAAAGGTGTATTCTAGACGTTTTGTAATATATATAGAACACCCCCCCCCCAATTCAGGGAGTAGTGAGTCAGCTATTAGAATACTAGATCCACCGAACTCGGGCATTAATTTGCATTACTAATTAAACTTGAGTTGAATTGCGAGTTGAGTGAGTTAGTTTTTGGAGTGTAAGAATTAAAGTGTGCCAAGTCAAATGTGTTAAAAAAAATAACAAAAACGTCAGCCATGCTTTGTTGTTAGAATCTCTTGTAATATTAAAGTTTTTTGTGTGTGCTGTATAATATTTACAAAAATGGGTGTTTTTATGTTTCAATTGCCCATAAAAAAATTGTCATAAACTACAAAAGGACGAGCTTAATTTCAAAATCAAATAAATGTAAAAATATATTAAAATTGCCTTAATGATTAAATTTATTATTATTCAAACAGATAGTGCTGTTTATTAAAATACAGGCATGTGGCTTGCATATTACAAAGTGATATACATTGAGGAGTGGCGTGGCAGTAATATAGATTAGAGAATGAATTTTGTAAAAGTGTAAGATTGCCATGGTATTGATCTTTTGTGCCGTGGAACTACTTACCAGGCCTCCTCCATCGTGATTTGCCAAAGAAAACAAGTGATTAAATGTAAATGTGGCTACAATTTACGATCAAACAGAAATCGCACGCAAGTTCACATCGTAGCTAACCTAGCCGCACATATAATCAAATATTATGTGCACTCTATGTGGAAGAGCACTGTAAATTTTTTAACACATAGGTTTAAAATTATTTAGTTGAATATTATGTGCGTTCTAAATAGGTAAAATAGCATTATAAATGTTGCACACATAATTTTAAAACTATTTAGTCGAATATTATGCGCGTTCTAAACAAATAAAATAGCATTATAAATATTGCACACATAAGTTGATAATTATTTATTCGAATATTATGTCCGTTATAAATAGGCGAAATAGCGTTGTAAATGATGCAACCCATAGGATTAAAATTATTACGTACAGTCGAAATTATGTGCGTTCTAACGAGGTGAAATAAAGCCTTAAATGTTGCAACAGATAAATTAAAAATGATTTATTCCAGTATTATGTGCGTTATAAATAGGTGAAATAGCGTTGCAAATGTTGCAACCCATAAGATTAAAATTATTATATACAGTCGAATATTATGTGCGTTCTAATTAGGTGAAATAGGGCCGTAAATGTTGCAACAGATTAGTTTAAAATTATTTATTCTAGTATTATGTGCGTTCTAAATAGGTAAAATAGCATTATAAATGTTGCACATATAGGTTTATTACTATTAAATATAGTCGAATCTTATGTGCGTTCTAAATAGGGGAAATAGCGTTGTAAACGCTGCAACACATAATTCTAAAATATTACATACAGTCGAATATTATGTGCGTTATAACTAGGTTATATAGTGATGTAAACATTGTAAAACATACACACAAGTTTAGATACAGACGCACAAGTTTACAATTATTTTAAAGTGATTTTTAATAGCTACAGTGTTCAAATACAAGATGAATTTCTTGAAATCCTTATCTATTTTAGCTTTCAGATGTATTGAGCAACTGATATTGTAGACAATAATTAGTAAAAACAACTTTCTGTAGAAGTTAAAATGTATTTAAGCAATACTGTTTTCGGAGTTAAAGTTTTCGGCTTTACACCTCAAGTAAATTAATGTTAAATACACATTAGTTAAAAATAATTCCTTATTCTGTAAAGAACCGCTCGTAAGCTCACAAATATTAGAGCAGCGCGGTGTTTAGAGTCTAGACTGATTCAAGTTATTTAAAACGTCTTTTAAATTTCCATCTAAGGTTACACCTTAGAGATTAACCTGTGTCTGAGAAATTATTGATAAAAATTTCAAATGTACAACATCCAGTAACTTGAGACAATCTTTATGGCTGGATTTTAACTGTTTTATTGCCTAAAAGAAATAAAAGCGTAGCGGGTAGAGCACCAAACTACCAACCCAAAGTTTCTGAATTCGGTTCTAGGTAGCGGCAAAGATTTTGTTTCTGCTTTTACAATTCCCAACTCCCTGTGAAAATGAGTATCTGTGGCTATAATTTGCCTTGAAGCTGGTTACTTTACTTTTCTTGCAGGGTCCAAGTAAGGCAGGTGTACTTGCCGCTTCCAAATCGTTTTAATTATAATAAATCATCGTGCAAAACAAGTAATAACCATAATAATGATAAATAAGTGGTTGCTTAAAATAATGATATTTTAAAAAGGGTGTTTTTACATATGTAGGTAAGGAGGCACAGGCTCAATCCCTACAAGGGGTAAACTATGTTTGTGAGTAAAATTGTAATCTATACTTATTCGTCGACTTATAAACACTTAACATAATTATAAAAAACAATAATAACGTATAATGATGCATGGATATTGTGTACACTAATTTGGAGAACGTTTGAATGCTTTGTAACTATGTTTGGTCTGGTTACGAAATATGGTGACGCTCAATGGAAGAAAGGCAATTGAGAGAAAGAAAACAAGTGGAGTGACATCCTTACGTAGTGATGAATAGGTAACTTCATCTTTTATCATCGCTGTGACGTCACTGCTGACAAAATGAATTTAATGCTCTTGAAACAGATGACCAATTTCAACGTGCGTTGTATTTCCTTGGAGAAATCTCAAGGGGTTAAGGAGACTTACGAACAAAGATGTTTTTGTTGTAGAAGGTCACTGTGTACATTGTCAGTAACTCATATAGAAGGGATTCTATAAAAAATATCTAGGCCAGTCATTTGTATGGTTACCATACCAAGGCAGACAATTTGTATGGTTAAGAATTATTTATTTATTCTTTTTTTAAATTTCATAACTTCTTTAATAGGGTTTAGTGTATATTTTACAACGATAAACGTTCAACCTTTCTTCGAGAATCGCAGTTTTTACATCCACTGAATCCGATATGACATAAATATCTTCTGGAAATCTCGTGGATAAAAGGCACAAACACTAAAGAAACATTTTCAAATAAAATATGCTATTGGAAATCTAGAATTCAATTACATTTTTCAATTATAGTGCCAAACGTTTTTATAACGGACTACGTTTTACAATAGCAAACCCTTTACAATAGCAAAATGTTTACAAGGGCAATAGCTGTATAAAAATTACGTTGACTATATGACTTATAGCCTATTATTATTAATACTTTTATTGATTATATTTATTTGTTTTACAAAATATTATCGGTATGTCAGATATGTAATTAAAAGCCAAATTAATATTAAAGAAAAGATATATATATATATGATGTAAAACATGTATTTTAAAATTAATATTTTTTAATTCAACTCAAATGAACATTTAAACTGTTAAGCTAGAGATAAGAAATAAATAAAAAGTCACTCGCGGTGCTAGACAATTCTGTAATCTCTCTTTCCATTTTATCACGCCCTCGACCCTCTAATTCTACACCTACTAAGCCAGTCTGACATTAATGGCGGGGTAGTCGGAGGGTTGATTATGACAGCACTACGTTGTGGGTGTGACATTAAATGGATTCTTGGTTTATTGAAATTGTTTTGTACTTTATCTAAATATTTTGCGTTTCAAGTTTTTTATAATTCAAATTTTGATTGTGTTTATGTAATTGATTCACAATTTATTGTTGGACGAAAACAGGCGAAGAAAGAAATAAAATATGGTTATTATATAAAGATGTTTATTTACCTTTTGAGAAAAAATATTATCCAAGTGTTTTACATTAAATAATTTACATATTATTATTTATTAATATGAACATAAAGGGTATATCAGAAGCAGGTTAGAGATTTCTTCATTGGACCATACAGTATTCAAGTAAAATACAGAGGCCAACACTAAGCGAAGACGCAGGCGGCAACGAAACACACGGCAGAAAACTATGCCGCCATATTTCGTAACGGATCGGCGTAAGCTGAGACGCGCGTGTATGTTTGCGCGTGCATTGTTTGCACGCGTGGGCCAGTATGTTACAGTTCGTAGCACGAACACAGATTTGACGACACACACCACGCAACTAGGGATCCAAGATGTCGTTAAATGACAGTTTGATTCAGGACAAACACTCAACAGTAGCTCACATATTGTACCTAAATCTTATATTTTTAAAATCTTTAATGCCACACGTTTTGACAATTAATTTTTCTTATTCAGTAATGGACAAACACTCAACAGTGGTTTACATGTTTACTTAACTCTTATATTTTTAAAATCTCTAATGCCACACATGTTTCAACATATATGGGCGATATAGGTTGATATAGTCAGTAATACACAAACACTGAACCGTAGTTTACATATTGTACTTAGCTCTTATATTTTTAAAATCTATAATAACTCTGTGTGAGTTACTTGTGCTATACTATGTGAATCATGAAGGTTATAGCAAAAAAACGTATAAAGACTCTTTGGGGGCC
>JBAIZL010000004.1:187274731-187354731 GCA_036971475.1 Prosapia bicincta | reverse complement strand
TACCTCGAGTTATAAACTGTGGCTAGTTCTCAGCATTCGACTTTAATCGAATCTTTAGAGGCTTTAAAGATTTTACGAGGTGAAGGAGGGTTGGAAACCTCGGTCCCCGAGAAGGTTCAACGTTAAAATATTTTATAACGTACATAAACTCTGCTACACTCCACAGGATCTGAGTCATCTTCTTCCATTCTCGTAAATACAAAGATAGTTTGCGAATATAATACACGAAAAAAATATTATTATTTCGTAAAATTTTATAAAAGTATTATCCTTAATGAAAACGCGTAGTGTTTCTGAGTGTTTGCATATATATATATATATATATATATATATATATATATATATATTAATGGTTTAATGGTTCTTGATTCTCATTCTCAGTTATAAGTAACAGGCGACACTAAAAAACACTTCAATTACATTGAGCAACATAATAATATTGTAAGATAAAACTCTGTAAAGTGATATTTTACTACAATAATTTGTTGTATTATAAATCTGTTAATTATAAATTATAATCATAATAAATAATAATTATAAATTAAAGACGTGACTTCAGATCTGCATTTTTCAAACACTATGCAGTTAGGTTAGAGGAGAGCTTTCCAAACCTTTTGGCTTCCGGACTGTTCTCATGGAACAATATCTACTGCGGACCCCTCTTACTCAAGATACTCATAGATTTAGATACATGACACTAAATTTGCACTTTGTAGGCCATGGCTTAATATTAGTGTTAGAGTAGAATATCAGTAAGAAAACAAACATAATATATTCAACTTTATTTTATATACAACAAAAAAATTAAAATTATCAGAACAAAATTGATAGGTAGGTTCGAACAGAATAAACTCGAAAGTTTAGAACATAAAATCAGCTTGATCAATTGATAGAATGATGTTTTTTTAATTTGGAAAATTTAGAAATAACTGGCCGGTTTTTTTAGCCGGAGTCGGATATCAAAGATACCACAACATCTAGACGGCTTCGATATTTAATTTTGGTGGCTGCATGGATAGAAAATCTGGGCTCAGCATCTAGACGGCTTCGGTATTTAGTTTTGGTGGCTCAATAGATAAAAAATCTAGATTCGCTTAAGTAAGTTGTGGCAAAAGGAACCGACTTCGCTTTTTCAATGAACGGTTGGAATTTATTGTTTTAAGCTACTTTGGGAGCAAAAAATGGGTCTAAGTACAGTATTTACTTTCTACCTCAAAAGAGGACTTGGAGGTAAAGTTTGAAGTTATGTCTATGAAAAATTCGTATTTACTTGACAATAGAAAAGTTGGTTTTTCTGAAACTGAAAACTGTTTGACCACCCATTCATGTTCTTGCAGCCTGTATCTTGAGCTGTAGGGAAGTAGTGCTCAAGAGACTTCACCAAATTGCGAAAATGTTCCCATATTTTCGTCAGACAATGTGATTTTTTCAAGATCCACTTTGTTTTCATAGAAAAAATTAACAGTAAAACACTCCACCTCTTTCCTCTGGACAGATTCAACCCAAAACTGTCCAGAGTACGCGAGCATTGTCATTAACTTCAAAAGTTGTGGTGTTCATCTCAAGCAGAGAAAGGCTATATCATTATATTTTCATGAAAAAATCTAACAAATACGGAGGTATACACTGCCGTTGCTCATCGTTAAAAATGTAGGCATAATGGATATTGTGGTCCATCAACAGAGATAAGACTTCAGATCTTAACATCTGTAAGTGCTTTCTCACGTGACACCTCACTTCTGTGTGGAGAAACAAGGAATTGTGAAGGCCCCCCATATCATCACATAATAATATCAAAATTCTTGACTTTGACAGTTTTATATAGTTAATAATTTGAACAGACTCATCCAGAACTTTCTTAAAAGAGGCAATCATTTGTTTCATCGCTAAAGCATGTCTATGAATAACACATTTTTATCCTCGTAACCACTCCAACAGCTGAGTCAGTCTTTGTTTTTGCACCATCTGTGCACACGTCAATGAGTTACTTCAAGGAATTTCGTTCATCGTAAACAATCGTACAACAAACGGAATATTTCTACCCCTGTTGTATTGACAGGAAGTGGTTTGCACAGAAAAATATCCACCTCGAAACACTCAGAGTATTCATAGCGGACAAAAGCCAAAAAAATTGCCAAATCCGCGACGCCAGTAGATTTGTTAATTCCGAGAGACTTTAGAGTGCTTAATGCGAGAATCCAGCGATTCCTTCACATCTCTTGATAAATCAAGTATCCTCCTTTTTACAGTGCTATTTTTAACGAAGCCGATGCCACAAGTTTAACTGCTCTATCATCAAGCATGCAAGAGGCACAAATAGAGGTTTTGGCGATGGATTGAGTTTTATCTGCCCGGGCACTCAATAACGTACGAAATAAAACGATTTTAAAAATTTTCATTTAGAGATTATGCGTCAGTTTTTAGTAAGGTTTGAAAAGGAGCCAGTGTTTTTTCCGTAGTTTCAGGTGTGTACCCACAAAGTGACGACGCAGGTTAACTGGAGCCATTGAACTATTTGGAAGGATTCTCACACACTGAGTTTTACCCTCGCCACTCTCTACAAATCCCAAATCTAAGCACAACTGTCGTGATACTCACGCTTTTTATTACTTCACTTCCACTGGCGGTTTGAACTGCAGCTATTTGGAAACTTTTGAATCTGTGAATGTTGAAACTTGCTGCAGTGCATCAACTGAAGATTAATTTTGTTTGTCTTCTGTAACGTTATCCATGGAAATTTGTTGTGCAGGTGATAGAGAAACTGATTGCTTCCTCAAAGATGGAAACTTTTCTACCGATCCGTATTGGATTGGAGTAAATGACTAATTAATAAAGAGACACAGATGCGTAGAACATTCGCGAAAGAAGCTTGAGATAGATTGTTATTCTCGAGAAACTCCGGCTGAAAGACCACCTTGGTATTTCCCCCCGCCCTCTTACCACATTACTTTGTCCATCAACAATTGTTTTCAGTATCCATTGTTATTATTTTCATTTAAAGGAAATGCAGTTTTGAGTTTTTAAGTTAATTTATTCACTGTAATATTATTTTTGTAAAAAGATTTGAATATTTCTCGAAGTTGGCCGCAGATCATTAGTTGGGTTCATAGACCACATTTTGTAAAGGGTTAGGTTGTTGTTGGCAAAATGCTGTATACTTTTTTTTGTAACCTCTAGTATCAAGCTAGATTGTTAAGTAATTATTAAATATTATTTATTGGCTTATTTGTTTAGTTACAGAAGTAAAGTCCCTAACGAAACAATAATATACAAATGAATATTAGTATAATTTCTTTTAGCACGTCAATAAGCCATAGAAAATAATATATAACTATTCTTTGAGCTTAGCTTGTGAGGTTATGTTTAAACAATTAAAAGATACACAAGACTCACAAATTAACCATTTATTTACTCATACTCGTTTCAATGACAAAGTAATCATCATCAATGAGTGTTGCTACTACAAACTCTAACTTACAACTCAATACAACTCAATTGAGTTGTAAGTTAGAGTTTTTAGTACCGTCATTGGAATGCATATATAAAAGATTAATTTTTGAGTTTTGTGTATGTCTTTTATTAGTCATAGAAAATAAGTTCATTATATAACACAGTAGGTCTATGTTTAATTTAAATGATTACATATGAAGTTTCAGAGGAAAAAATAACTCCGTGGATAGAAAAAGCATATGACTTTACTTTGGGCAATCAGGACAAGTCCTGGCATTTTTGCTGCAGTCATGTATAACGCTGTTGACGGGTCGGTTGAATTGATCTTGTATGGCTTTTGCAATTCCAATGATTTGAAGAAAACCTCTACAGATAGTTATTTTATACAACGAAGATATCTGTGTTCCAACTAAGAATACAGTTGAATTTAAAAATATTCCCTCGGTTGTAAGAATAGAGCCTTACAAACCACATCTTTCCATTCAACTAGCATAAAAAATATTGTAGATAGATACTGTTTCCGTTGAAAGTTGTGCAGATTTATTTGATGATGAAGAATTGAGAAACCTCAACGTTTTAGGAAATAATGATAATCTTCGTGATATAAATTTATCCAATACTCAAGCAGAATTTCTCGCATCACGTCTGTAAGGCAGATACATTTTATAAATAATAGTTTCCGTAACGCCCAGTGAGATTTCGAAAATTTTCTTCGTCTTTATATATTCACCATACATATCATCGTTATAGAACAGTAGACTCGTTTTATCTAGACTCTTCAATCTATAGTTTGATATTTCATCTTCTTCATATTGGAAATAAATACCAATGGATCTAGTTTTCTCGTGCATCTCACTTAAAGAAGACGTGACACTTCTAATAATTAATAACCTTAAGAATAAAATTCACAATACAAATAAGGACTGCAATTATTCTTAACTTTAAGGAAATTAGTCAATTTCGTAAAGTAATTGACCGATTAATTTGCTGGCCCCAACAAACTACATTAAGACTGGGGAAATGGAGGGAAATTGATTAACCGTTTAAAGCCAGACTTACGTGTATTGTTTAACACATCGCTTCGGTTTACGACTCTTCAACTAGGTCAAAGTATCGTCAGGAAAGTTTTAGCAAATTAAAATGAGTGTCTAACATTAGAATTTCAAAGTAACAGCGTTTACATGAGATTTTCAAGCGTATAATGTACACTACCACTGTGACTTCTCGTCAGGTTAGGGCGATGTTTAGTGTCTAGAACTAAAATAATAATAAATGCATTCTATAAGTAAACAATTTATTATAACTTCAGATTTTAGAGAAACAAATTAAATAAGTAGTATCACGAGCAAGGGGCATATTTTAGGTGTGGGATTGAGCTGTATTCCAAAAATTCAAAATGGCGTGCAAGCTGTTATTTCTTATAAACTACCTTAAGTAAAAAATAATTATTTCTATTTAATCTACAGGAGTGTAAAACCCAGTTTATACCAAAACTTTGATTTTCATACAAGCTACACTAAACCTCACATAGGCTACGCGATGAATCTAACCAATATTTCTTTTAAAACATTATTTTAAATAGAGAAGATATTTCGCCTGGCAGAGAATTATGTTTGTCTCAAAACTTTGATCAAAGTAAAGAATAATATAGTTTTTAATTAAAAATAAATAAAACCTCTAACCACAAATACAACGTTTTATTTAACGTACATTTCAATGGAAAAGCAATCATCTACAGAGGAAATTAATACAAAATAACTAAGGGATAAAATTACAGAGAGTTATTTTTGTAATAAATCCCTCTAAAGATGATTGGATTTGAAATTGAAATATACACAAGGTTTTAAATACGCCACAGTTACTTCAAGTTGTTAATAACATAGATTGTTTTTATATAAATTATTCTCATACAGTATATCAATATAACTGACTCCATTTACAATACAGAATGTTTCTGGTATTTTTATTTCATGGAACTTACTGTTAATACAAACAAATAGCATTTCCTAGCTGCAACTTTCTTAAATTTCTTTCAGAAATGTTGTTTTGACTCTCCCATAAGTTTTTTTCGGGTCAAATGTAACATATGGTTATTGAAGACTCTATCAGACCGTATTCAACAAACATATTCTTCATTAATTGACTATGATACTTACGTATTATACAGAGGCCACTAGTGTACTTATGTTATGTAATTATGTTAAAAATGAACATTGCTCCCTACAATACAAAATAAATTAAAAACATGTCTTGAATCTATATTGATAATTATTAGTTTTGTTATTGCCACGGAAGATTAATTTTATATGCCTATTTTGATAAATATATACTTCTGAAGAATCCAGTCAGGATAGACTTGGTTGTAATTTTATACATTTAACCAAACATATGTACATTTGTAAGGCTAGAATAGAGATCACGTGACGTCACCTGGCAAAAAAAATACTTCGTGGAAGAAGACGTCTAATTAGTTAATCTATAAAATTACAACCTAATCTATCCTGACTGGACACTTTATAGGTATATTTTAATATAGGTATATAGTAATGAATAAAACTACAAACAAATCTATCCTAACTGGAGACTTTATAGGTATATTTAATTATACGTATACGTAGTACGGCGCGCCGTTGATACGCTGACGTAGTACTTCTTACTACTCTGCACTAAATTCTTAACCCAAATTTAATTTGATAAAAAAATAACATTTCGTGTAAAAAATAAAAATTTGTTATGCATATGGCCTCAAGACATGTTTTATGTAGTCCCTTTTGGAGCCCGGTAAGAAAAATCCGTCTACAATAGTGGCCTCCGTATAATACGTAAGTAAACTTGACTAGTATGAAATGAAGTACTGTCCGTAACAGGTGGGTATTTCAGATTCTATGGATACGGTACTCAAAGTAAAGACATCAAGTGACCGAAAAGTATTTATAAATACTGAAATGTATAGGGCAGTTCAATAGGCTATTGTATTTAGTTGCGTTCGTAATCCAAGTAGTCAAAGTGAACGACTTCTCCGACATAAAACATGTCTTTATCTACTACACACTGTGTACACCCTTAAATAAACAAGAATATTGCCTTAAATAGATTAGACCCTGTTGGAAACACCGTCTAAATATCTGTAAAATTTAACAGTCCACCCTATAAGTGACAAGATGCAGATGCAGTCTTCATAAAGACCAATCCCCAGGAGACAAGTTCTAGAGAACATGCCGAACTTGGATAAGAAATCTGTCCTACGCTGTTTGTCTTACGTATATTAGACCCTGTTGGAAAATATAGCGTACAATCAAAATTTTCAGTTTAGAATTAGTAACCTAATTTGTAGCTTCCACCTACGAAAATTGTCAGAAATGTAAGAGTCTCAGAAAAGTGTAGAATACAGACCATTACTGTAAAGGTCCAAGAGATACTTCCTAGGGAACATGACTCAAGATACCTGGATTGTATTATATAATCCACAGACACCTGTTGAAAAACTACTTTGCTCAGTCAAATTTTACAAGTTATTGCTAGCCCCAATACAAAATATATCAGGATATAGGCCTAATCGCCAAAAAATATCCGGAATCAGAAAATCAAGTAAAACTTTGTAGGTGATAAACGTTTCGTCAAACGATTTTACGAAAATTTGAAAACTCTAGAAGTATTTCCAGCTAAAATATTGCGAGAATGAAAACTCTGATTTAATAAAGAATTAAAGTATAATCCATAATAACGATTGTTGAAAATATTTTGTGGATAATTCTTACAGTTTTGGCTCTATAAGTTTACACTCAAAATTAGAAGTTTACACAAGTTTTGGGAATTATGAGACATCAAATCCCAAAATTGTGCCGTCACAAAACCATTTATTCATATGCCTGTAATCACTTTTCATTAGTTGATAAAACGCGGAAATACATATACGGCTGAGTGTGGAGTTATTTTCAGCTTTGCCCAGTAGTGCTTGGACGACAAAATATGGTGTCGACGACTTTCACAATTTATACACGCATTCCTTAACATCATTTGGAGACAGTTCAGGGTTGCCAACATTCTAAAAGCATCAGTCACCAAGTATGAGTTTGTAGAATATTCATAGTTGGAATAGTAAAATATATCTACCCTTTGCTCCATAAAAAATTAATTAAAAATTTGCAAAATTACTGTTTGAGACACTTCCCATCAATAGAGAAGTTTTGGCTATTATGTATAAACTGCTTTATAGTTTTGTTAATTTGAACCGTTAGGATTTGTCTTCATGTATATTTTTTATTTTGGCTACCTAAATTTTTTATAATTTTATATTATTTTATATTTATTCATGGTTCTTTTCATTTTTCTACTCTTTTAACACTGTTGAGTTTATTATATCCCAACATATATTTCTGCTACATTTCCCTAATATTAGGCCTATAGGGATGTAAATCTGCCTATAAATTAATGATTTTAAAAAAATGGGAGCAGAAAATAAAAGGTATCATTTTACATGACAAAGATACCAAAAATGAAGAAGACTAAAATTTCTTAGCATATTTTGAAGTGGCCAGATAAAACTAAAAAAACAAACAAATTAATTTTATTTTATTACTGAGTGTGGGCATAGGTCTACTTATACGGACTCTTGACCACGGACGTTTTGGGGCCATCTTTTTATTTTAGGTAAAAAGAAGATGACGTACATTATGCTTGTATTTCCTTAACTAGCTTCAATGACCTGTCGTTTGTAAGGTGAACTACTTATCACTAATTGTCACCGGATTTGTTTAAACCAGGTTTTCCCAAGTCCAAAAGTACATATGAAGAATATTTACTACTACTATGACAGGTACTATGCCTATCAGTAAATATAGGTAGCCAGCGTGTTTTGTGAAAAGAGCGAAGAACAGAGAAAGGTGGTGAAAAAGAAGAAAGATGACAAGGAATCTTCCGACCTAACCTCCTAGTCAAAGAATACTAATGTTTGTAATAGTAAAAATAGATAATTATGTAAATAAAGTATATTCAGCTCTAAAGTATATACTTAGCAGGTAGAACTAAGTAACAGGTACATAAAACTGCGAACTATTTTACTTAGATACATTTAAAATTTGCAAGCTAGATCTGTAAACCTTAAGTCAAATTCAAAACACTTCGTTTATTACTTTTCTACCTTAAATCTACAACTTTACTGAATTGATTCTTTTCCAAGTATACCATAAACAAAGCATTCGTTTTTAGCTTTAAAATGTATATATATAATTAATAAATTAAAAATATTTCAAAAACAAGAATACTTTTAATGAATATATTTATTGAAAGCTTTTCGCCGATAAAATAGTACCAGCATCTTCAGGAAAATAATTATCTAATAAAATCAGGATTTTATTAGATAATTATTTTCCTGAAGATGCTGGTACTATTTTATCGGCGAAAAGCTTTCAATAAATATATTTATTAAAAGTATTCTTGTTTTTGAAATATTTTTAATTTATTAACTATATTACAAGAAAACATATCACCATATTTAATATATTAATATATATATATATATATATATATATATATATATATATATATATCATACACTATTATTTTTTTAAATTCAATGTGTGTGTGCTCAAGTGCACTGTAAAGTGCACAAGTGTTCTCACACTTAAAGTTTGTTTGCTTGAAACTCTTTCCTTCAAAACTTCACACAAGAACCTGTGTTTAATCTGTCTATAATTTTGGTGATGGCCAATATGTAAAAAAAGGTGATAAAAACAGAGACAGATAAAACAGCATTTAACATGACAAAGATTCTAATTTTATAGAAATTACTAAGGTCTTGTAAGAAAAAAGTATTTTAAATGCTTCTGTAAAATTATATCGATTATATACATAAAACCATATATATATAATGCTAATTGTTTAAATTATACAAATAATACCCTAAATGAGGAAGGGGGTCTGATTTCTACTGGGTAGAGTTACTGATTCAAAATTACATGTATATAGGCTTATAATTCGTGATCAATTTAAAAACTAACCATAAGTCATAATTGGGTAATTATCATAATGTAATGATCACAAAATATAAAAATATATTAATGACTTTATAAATAAAACTTGTATTTTAGCCTTCAATCTGAGATTAATTTATTTCGTTTAAAACCTCTTCCCTTTGTAAATATTCTAAACTAATAACCTTTCCCCAATGTGCTTTTATGAACATCGCTCGCCAATTTCACCCCTTTTCTGCAGTTCCTGCTAAAAATCCTGTACGTACACCCCGCTTACAAATAAACCGCACGCTGAATAGGAAATGAAATTTAAACTTTGTCCTGCTGTTGGAGGAAACCACGCTTCTCTTTACCGATCTGCTGTGCATTAGTTTACAATATGTACAAGCGAGTTCAAGGGGTAATTGCAACTTGTGATACATAAATATATTACCGATTGGTTGTATATATTATGACTAATTTCAGTTCGTCCTCACTGAAGAGGAATTAATAAAAGAGAGAGTTCTTTGTAAAATATTTGTTTCTTTGTAGTTTTAAAGTGTAGAACCAGTATGCTTATTCTCGCTTTCCAAGGATAAAAAATAATTGTAAATGTACTAAGGATTCAAGTACGTACAATACAAACCTCTTTTAGAATATAAGGCAGAGTCGTAAGATCACGAGTTTAGATTCGAGTATCTGCAGTAGACCTGACCTCTATCAGCGTCATAAATAGGCATCTTTAGGACCTTTGAAAATTTAAATTTATACTGAGATGAATTTTTAAAATGTCAGTAAAAAATTAATCAAAATAACTATGATCAAGATATTTTGAACTATCTTAGTAAAATAGCTTTAAAAGCTTTTGTCTAGTGTTATGTAACACAGACCTGACCCTTCAAAGGGTTTTACCATAGCCTATAACCCTTAACGTCTTAACACGTGTACGTAATAGTTGACAAGATGTAGAAGGTCGAAAGTGGAGGGGAGTTTTGGCAAGTCTGAGCGCCGGGTTTAGTTTCAAGTGCAGACGGAAAGTGAAACCTGTAAAAGGCATTAACAAGGAGTGGTGAAAATATACATTTCTTATTTACAAGCAAAATAATTGGCAATTTCTTAAGGGTTTTTAATGTGATGGAAAACCAATCATAAGAATCGTTTTTGGTAAAATACATTTAGATAACAAATACCATAAAACTGAAGAGTCAGTCTAGTCCTATAATTTTATAATTTTGTCGTAAAAATGCATCTTAAGCTTCACAAGTCCTTGGTAATGAACGTTTTGTTACAATACTTACGAAACTCTTAGATCAAGAGAATATGAGAGAAGGCAAACAGCTTGGTAAAGTCTACAACACTGTATTGCAAAGCATTTTTATTTAAAATTGTATAAATGTAATAACAGAATAAAACCGTGATGGATTTCTATAAACAAAAATTAACTGTTATCAATATAGTTGTTACTTATCAATTGAAGACGTAGAATCATATACTTGTACAATATCTAATATTTAAATCAGGATAGGACCAAACAGAGAAAGAGCTGAAAAAGCGCATTGGCTCAGTAACTTGAATTGTATATTTACCTGAAATAGCTAAAATCTACCTCTCAAAATCAGACTTCCTACATGTCGGGTGTTCCCGGTTCTGTTATACTTAATGGAGGCTTGGAGTAACCGACACACTAAATACATGGATTGAAATGTGGGCTTATACACGTGTGTTAAGAATATCTCGGACCGATCATGGCATCAACTAACAAGTGATGTGTGAGTTGGTTACGGAGAGAGAGGTAAGAATAAAGTCTAAGCGAAATATTTATGACGTCATACGAAGCATAGTAATACAAAATAATTACTGTAGCAAAGGACTCAAGAGAACCTCTTTGTGCTCTATAACTCGATGGTTTTGGTTTCATTATCTACCCAGCTTTTAAGATTTGGCGCGAACAAAATCTGAATAGCCTTGGTAATAACAATAAAAGAAAAATAATAAAGTACAATCCTGGGAAAAATATTGACAAATAACTTCATTATATCCAGTGACAATTGGTAGCAAAAACTTGAAATACGTTGCAGAACACTCAAATTATTCCACAGAACATAAAATAGAAGCTTTCAATTATTTATTGATAATAGACGCAGATATAATAAGCGATTTGTATTTCTAATTCAGATTGTTTTGATGAATTATTGCTGTATTATTTAAATTATTCTGTGACGATATAAAGGGTGTAATATTCTAAATTTGAAAAGAAAATTTATCGTATTTCATATTGTCACAAAGCTATAGTAAAATTTAAAAGTTTCTGAAAAGGAAGAAGAAAATTTAAATTTATTCTTGTCTACAAAGTCCCTGAAGCATCAAACTACTAAGTGTGTGTAAGAACATTTCTCTTAATATGGATAGAAAGTGGGGCGAACTTTAAAAGTTTGATATACTCTTTAAAACACTAGAAGAAATTGCTTTGTTACAAATTTTATAACTTTACTAGCAGATTGTCCATCATTCGTTCGGAGTTGACGAATATTTGTATTTATTTAATTTGTATTTTAATTTGGGTTGAATTTAATTTACTGAAATTAATTCCGAATAAATATATCAAACTATTGTTCATAAACCTACCGTTAAGGGAGTTTCAAAAGCCAGTGGGGCGGTGCCCTGACGAAATTTCTGAATAGAAATAGGCCTAAGGGAATACCAGAGACCCTAAGAATGTCCATGTAAAATTTCAGGAATTAATTAGCCGTTCCCACCTGTTCGATAGAGAAAAAAATTATACCGGGCGACGCATAACGTCATCAGGGATACGAAAAAAATAATGAGAACTGACGCTTAGGGAAATAAATAAAATTTTTATCAAATTAAAGTTAGGTATAAAATTCATTGTGGAATAATAAGAAGTACTACGTCCGCGTATCAACGGCGCGCTCTACTACGTAGCCTATACATATATTTAAATATAGGTCTAGCTATAAAGTATCCAGTTACGACATATTTGGTTGTAATTTTATACAATACTATATACCTGTATTTATGTAAAGTGTTCAGTCAGGATATTTGGTTGTTATTTTATACAGCATCACCCAATTAGACGTTTACTTCTGCGGAATACTACTTCGTCACGTGATCTCTATTTTACCCTTAAATGTGTACATTTGGTTAAACGTATAAAATTACAACCAAATCTATCCTGACGATACTTAATAGGCATATAAATTTAACCTTCCATAGAAATAACAAACAATAATTGTCATTGTAGCTTGGGGACATGTTTTTGATTCATTTTATATGCATTGTGTTGGGGGTTGGCAATGTGTAGTTTAACCAGCATTATTAGCACCACGTTTGGGGGGAATTACATTTTTTTTCAAAACTGTAAACTTTTGGAGCGTGAGCGAAGTTTTCATAATTTTTTTCGTATCTCTGATGACTTCCTTCGTCGCCCGGTATAATTTATTTCGCTAAAATCAAACACGTGGGAACGGAAAATAAATACCAAATTTCAGCTCAATGGGTCCAGTAGATTTTACGTGATTAAGTAATACACACACATACAGACACCATTAGATTAGTATATAATAGTAAAGATTAGTTCCATATACTGTATATATATATATATATATATATATATATATATATATATATATATATATATATATATATATATATATATATATATATATATAGCAGGCAGGAAAAACTTCTGCTTGTAACATAAAATTTGTTTTTGTTAAAAAATTTGTTTGAAAAAACCTAGAAAGGTTAATAACTCTAAATTACTATCAGCTCTTTAAATGTGTTTAAAAGTCACTGTTACGGATGATTATCGGCTTATTAAATCAAGTTAAGTAATAAATGCATTATAAAAAAATGAATGTTAAGGACGTTTTCAAGGCCCGTGGGGCGTGTACACACACATACAGACACCATTAGATTTTTATTTATTAGTTAAAATTAGTTCAATAAATAAATCAAAGTAACTTACTGATTATTGTTTTGAAAACCAAGGGAAGAAGAAACTTCTGCTTGTAACATAACATTTGTAAAGTAAACTAACCTAGAGAGATGAATAAGAATTAATTACTATTAGCTGTTTAAATGTTTTTATTAAGTTAAGTTATGTATTAAAAAATGGAGTATAGAAAATTGAGTGTTACAAGGGGATTTCAAGGTCCATAGGACGGTGTCCTGATGGAATTTCTAATTAAAAATAAGCCTAAGTGTTAACCAGGGACCCTAAGAATGTCTATGTAAAATTTCATCTTAATGGGTAAAGTAATGATTACGTAATTGAGTAACACACACACACACACACACACACACACACACACACACACACACACACACACACACACACACACACACACACACACACACACACACACACACACACACACACACTCACACTCACACTCACACACAAACGGACAACACCATTAGATTTTTATATATTAGTATAAATAAAATAACTTGTCTAAGGTTTACCTTAGATCGTTACAGTTCGTTCACCAGTTTTTACAAACTAAGATTTACTACCGTCAGTATAATTAGTTTAGAAACTAATCGGTCTATCGTCACGTTCGTGTAAAGAGCAACGACATTGGAATAACAAAGACGTGCTTTCTTCTACACTCTGTAATCTTGAAATGTCGTTACAAAAACTCTGGAATCAAGTGTCAACAACTGAAAAACTTCAAGAAAATATAAAACAAAAGTGTTTTTAGATAAACATTTTCACTCTGCAACAGCAAATAATGTTTCTGGACCTTGTCCAAACAAGTTTTACAATTAGTAAGCCAAGTGTAAATATAAGTTATAAAATCAAATCTGGATGATTCAGAAGGGATGAATATTAAAATTTAGAACACAAAACTCTCGCTTAAGTTTATAATTCTATATATCTTTTCAAAAACAAAACAACAATTAACAATTTTTATTTTTAGAGTGAATTATTTTCGTAACTATCCAAAATTATATATGAAACCAATTTGTATGTCTATATGGTTTTATTGTACATATACATTTATTTTTAAAAACTTTTTTTCATGTCATCTAAAACGAATATGCCATGAATGCCCTTTACCCTACTGCTTAGTTTAGTACATTCAATTTCCAGATGGTTTCTAAGTGTCTTTTTACTAAACTGTTTCTTTAATACGTTGTATGTTTGGCTACAATCCAGTATGGTGCATAAATATTTGTTGTTTAATTAATATATAATCGGCCTTGTTTAAAAAAATTTTACGTATAAAATTGTTTTATGACTACGCTAGTAAAAATGACGCCATGAAAAAAAAATACGCAAATCAATGAAAACTTTTTCTGAATATAAAAGAGTAGGGATATTTCGAATCTTGTGTAGGTTACCGTGGGAAGTAGAGTTTCGTAGCATTCTCGCAGGACACTCGGTAGAGGGAGGATCCATGGGCTTGTCGTTAAAATCTGTGTTAAAATTTAATTTTCAAAATTTATTAACAACGGGAAATGTTTTATTAGTGGCTTTGTTACGTTTAGTTTATTATTTTTAATTAAATATGTTATAAAGTGAGCCCATGTAATTTATTATACGTTCTAACCAAGCCACGTAAGTTTACGTGATTGCCAAGTTATGTTTTTAAATTAAATCTTTTGATATTTTTTCAATTCAATCAAATCAACTAATATAGAATACCAGTGTGCATTAACCTAGCTTTGTCTCAAAATATTTTTAAAGGGTGTAACCTTTTTTATTTTAATTTTATGAAGCTAAACTTGTAAAAAGCAAATTGTATGTAAAGTGTAATATTTTGATTATTGTAATTTTTCAAAATTAACTAATTTTTGTAAACACAAACGAGAATTAATCAGACAGTCGGTTTGCCTGAGTTAGTCGTAAAATACAATTGTTAAGACAAACAATTGACCCGGAGAGTGTCTGCAAGTACAAAGAATAGAGGTAATTAAAGTTTCTTAAATAAATTAAATCACACTATTACCATTTGAAAAATACCGGGGGGGGGGTTACAAATAATTAACCAAATTAACACTAAGTATACTACTCTTAGTAGTAAATAAAATGATCACAGTGACTATATTACAGTTAGTGCAATTAACCGAACACCCAATATCACAACACAATATATGGTTAATAACTTACTCAACAAAGTTATATAATCAATAACCAATTAACAGATTTATACAGATTAAACCATTATCCAATTAGATTAAACCATTTATATTACCAAATTTTCATCATTAGAGTTTATAACTACAATGGAGTTACAAAACTAACTATGTAGAAAACCACAAAATGTTTATAAAATTGGACTGTTTTCAACAAGTATATTGGGTAACCTCCCTTGACCAAGCTAATATTTAAACGTTTTTTTTTTAAATGCTCAATTTAAAAAAAATCACTTTTTTTGTATTTTGACTCGTATTTTTTTTAGAGCTACAAAAATTGACCTTATTAGCTCTTTGTATGGTATAATCGTACACCAGATTTTTCCAGGATAAAAATTATGAAAATAAATTAAATTAAATAAAACTTAATTTCATGGAAAATCATTTTTATGTAGATAAGTCGAACATGGATCAGAGTTTCGGATTTCACAGAAGCTACATCTTCAAATTCGCACAACCATTGCAAGAGCTAAAATCAGATTTGTTTTATAACAAGTGATATCAATTTACAATTAATTGAATTCAATATGATGACTAATAGAGGTAACTAAATGTAACTTATCAAATGATTGTATTATATTTTGTAGTCTTAGAGTATAAGTTATCTTTAAACCTTACTTGGAATAATTTATTCCTTATTAATAATAAATAATACACAACAAATTTCTAACCACAACTTAAGTTGTGTCATGTCTCTGAGGTTACTTGTTAACTTAAATGTACATAAGGCTTATTTATGGTTAAAGGTAAGACTTATTTGTGGTACATAAAAACATATTTGTGACTAGAGGTTTTTTTGTGTAGTATTGTCTATACGTTTCATTCATAAAATGTATAATTTAAATTGTAACATTAAACCTTTAAACAAAAACTAAAAAACTAAACTTTATAACTAAAAATTAACATTCGGAACGTATAAAACATAGTATTCTCAGCAAAATTAAAACATTATTATACTTTTGCTCTGTACAAATATATGAAGTTTTCGGAAAATCGAAAGTTTTTATTTTCGTAGTGGCACCACTCCAAACGCATAATTTAATTCTGAACGTGGGCATTGGTCTTAATAATGGTTCATAATTATTTCTTAATTTTGTCATAAAATTGTATCAACTCCTTTAAAATTCAAAACAACAATCTCCACCGAAAGTTTTATAAATAAAAATCATATAATAAATTCCAGGTATAAGCTTAAAGCTCAATTTGATTGTAGTAGAGATATTATTTATCCTTAATTTTTCATTTTAGGTTTACAATAATTATGGTTACAAACTCATATACACTTACAAGCAATAAGGACAGCACACTCGATTTTCTACCATTAAAAATTAACATTAACCGGAAATTACTATCAAGAGAACGTCACATATATTCATGAAAATAAACACATTAAACAAACTAAAGTTTATGACCTTCATAGTTGTTGGTAATAAACAAATTCAGAGCTCACTAGCCACATTTAAAAAAATTTCATTAATGTCTCTTTTATTAGATTTCCTACCACCTTAAAAAATATAATTAATGACCTTTAAAACCTAATTGGAAGCAGAAGAGATCTGAAAACATTCTCGCCTTATCCAAGTAATGGAAGACTTTACCCGTTCCGTGAATTAATTACAGAAAACTTTCTCAATTAACTTGCCTCTGATGCCTCCAGCTTGCACGGTTTATTGTTCATAGAAAGGTCCCTTATAAGCAAAGCTTGGAAGTAGTACAGAACAAACGAGTTTACACTTTTAACTTATTCCGTTATTGTTCTCAGGTATTATTTATTTTATGTAACGCGCATTTATTGACGCATTTCCCCACAATTATACGGCCGTGTTCCAAGTAATTTTCGTATTTGTCTTGCTATAACAATTCCTGGAAAAGTGGAAAAACTTTCTTGAAAAAAACAATTCTTTACCTGTAACAATGGAAATTTGTATAGGGAATTTTTTTATAATTAAAATAATAAAGATTCTTGATGTTATGAGAATAATTAGGTAACAACGTAGGCAAAATATGAACAGATAGTTGAGAGGATGATTTTTGTTATATTTAAAGAGAATTAATATCTAAAACATTAAGCCTAATAATTATGAACCGAAGAAAATAATAATTTGTAAATATAATCAATTGTTTTATAACTATTTATTACTATAAGTACAGTAATTCGTGTTAGAAAATTAATTTAACTTTTTAAATTTATTTTCAATTAACCATAGGGAATGATTAATTCAACTCCTGTATTATCTTTCATTTAGAGGCTTAAACCATTTCAAATAATCGTTACAAACGTTTAAATAAACCTTTACAAATATCGGGTTATCAATTACGTTTTACGTTTAACATGAGATATTTATCATCACTTAAAAATATTACATAGTTAAATTCAAATAATATTTATAAAAACCATACATTTAAATTTTAATAATAAAATCTTATCGCAATATTAATAATAATAAATATGAATTGAGTTTATTGATCAATTATAATGAATTGGATTTAATAATTGTAAAAATTTATTACAGCACACTTAATTAATTTCAATATGAATTAGTTTATTAATATTTATAAAAATAATAATGTTTTGTTATTATACGGTGATATTATGTTCTGAAGTTGTAATATAATATATTTCATATAACAAATTGAAGTTGTAATATAATATATTTCGTATAACAAATTGAAGTTGTAATATAATATATTTCTCATAACAAATTGAAGTTGTAATATAATATATTTCTCATAACAAATTGAAATTGTAATATAATGTATTTCTTATAACAAATTGAAGTTGTAATATAATATATTTCTCATAACAAATTGAAGTTGTAATATAATATATTTCTCATAACAAATTGAAATTGTAATATAATATATTTCTCATAACAAATTGAAGTTGTAATATAATATATTTCTCATAACAAATTGAAATTGTAATATAATGTATTTCTCATAACAAATTGAAGTTGTAATATAATACATTTCGTATAACAAATTGAAGTTATAATATAATATATTTCTCATAACAAATTGAAGTTGTAATATAATATATTTCTCATAAAAAATTGAAATTGTAATATAATATATTTCTCATAACAAATTGAAGTTGTAATATAATACATTTCGTATAACAAATTGAAGTTATAATATAATATATTTCTCATAACAAATTGAAGTTGTAATATAATATATTTCTCATAACAAATTGAAATTGTAATATAATATATTTCTCATAACAAATTGAAGTTGTAATATAATATATTTCTCATAACAAATTGAAGTTGTAATATAATATATTTCGTATAACAAATTGAAGTTGTAATATAATATATTTCTCATAACAAATTGAAGTTGTAATATAATATATTTCTCATAACAAATTGAAATTGTAATATAATGTATTTCTTATAACAATTTGAAGTTGTAATATAATATATTTCTCATAACAAATTGAAGTTGTAATATAATATATTTCTCATAACAAATTGAAATTGTAATATAATATATTTCTCATAACAAATTGAAGTTGTAATATAATATATTTCTCATAACAAATTGAAATTGTAATATAATGTATTTCTCATAACAAATTGAAGTTGTAATATAATACATTTCGTATAACAAATTGAAGTTATAATATAATATATTTCTCATAACAAATTGAAGTTGTAATATAATATATTTCTCATAACAAATTGAAATTGTAATATAATATATTTCTCATAACAAATTGAAGTTGTAATATAATATATTTCTCATAACAAATTGAAATTGTAATATAATATATTTCTCATAACAAATTGAAGTTGTAATATAATATATTTCTCATAACAAATTGAAATTGTAATATAATATATTTCTCATAACAAATTGAAATTGTAATATAATATATTTCTCATAACAAATTGAAGTTGTAATATAATAAATTTCTCATAACAAATTGAAATTGTAATATAATATATTTCTCATAACAAATTGAAGTTGTAATATAATATATTTCTCATAACAAATTAAAATATTCTTGTATAATGTATATATTAGACGATTATAAAAAATATATTATTAAAGATTTTCGAAAGGTCAATTTTTTTTTATAAATTATTGAGTTAAAATGTGTGAAATTTATCAGTTTACAGAATTTGTATCCGTCGTAGACAAAGTTTAATTTATACATTTTTGTAAACAAACAATAATAAAATACTAACGAAAAACTGCTAAGAAAGATTGTTTAATAATAAGCCTGCATTCTCATAAAGTGCATAATTTTTTGAATGGAATCGTAGATGTTTGCACTTCCATCAAGAAAACTTTTATTCAATTTTTTTGTGTAGAACAAAAATTGAAGTAAGTGTACGAGGAAAATTGTTTGAAAGTGCTTTAACAGTTAAAGTTTAACAGTATCATTACAAAGAGTAAGGGAACACTAAATTTAAAAAAATGTTCTATAGAGAAAGGATTACAGAGAACATCTTCGATTTCTTTAAAGATTAAACGCATGTAATAACATAATTACTTAGATATTAAAGGATAGGAAGACAAATACTTTATGGGATTGATTCTAAACGTTATGCAACCAAAGCAAAACAATATTGTAAATAGGTACAAACATTAAATATATGTAAAACAATAGAATATAGATTAAGGTGTTATCAACACCTTGTTTTAACAAGTTTCTAGTAAATCATCTTCAGATTTAGAATTATAAGATGAAACAAATATTGTATGTAGAAAATTAAAAACTTGTTCATATCTTAAATCGATCAAATTCATCAATGTTGAATTAAAGTAGCATTCAAAATACTGTACTTTTTCTAACTCAACATTGACTTCTTAGTGTTGCAAATACCGTTGTAAGGGTTGCAACTGATGTATACTAGGCTCCACATGACTTTGGAAGATAGGGAAGGCAAATATTCAAGTTATTCAAGACGGTGTCCCTGCCATAGAAAGTTTATGACAGCATAATGACAAGCTAATATGCACTGCACTGGTGGCTTGAGTCTGTTACGTTGAGTCGAAATGCAGCAAATATGTTGAGAATTCCGTTGTAAGGGTTGCAACTGATGTATACTAAGGCTGCACATGGCTTTAGAAGATAGGGAAGGCAAATATTCAAGTTATTCAAGACGGTGTCCCTGCCATAGAAAGTTTATGACAGCATAATGACAGGCTAATATGCACTGCACTGGTGGCTTGAGTCTGTTACGTTGAGTCGAAATGCAGCAAATATGTTGAGAATTCCGTTGTAAGGGTTGCAACTGATGTATACTAAGGCTGCACATGACTTTGGAAGATAGGGAAGGCAAATATTCAAGTTATTCAAGACGGTGTCCCTGCCATAGAAAGTTTATGACAGCATAATGACAAGCTAATATGCACTGCACTGGTGGCTTGAGTCTGTTACGTTGAGTCGAAATGCAGCAAATATGTTGAGAATTCCGTTGTAAGGGTTGCAACTGATGTATACTAAGGCTGCACATGACTTTAGAAGATAGGGAAGGCAAATATTCAAGTTATTCAAGACGGTGTCCCTGCCATAGAAAGTTTATGACAGCATAATGACAAGCTAATATGCACTGCACTGGTGGCTTGAGTCTGTTACGTTGAGTCGAAATGCAGCAAATATGTTGAGAATTCCGTTGTAAGGGTTGCAACTGATGTATACTAAGGCTTCACATGACTTTGGAAGATGGGGAAGGCAAATATTCAAGTTATTCAAGACGGTGTCCCTGCCATAGAAAGTTTATGACAGCATAATGACAAGCTAATATGCACTGCACTGGTGGCTTGAGTCTGTTACGTTGAGTCGAAATGCAGCAAATATGTTGAGAATTCCGTTGTAAGGGTTGCAACTGATGTATACTAAGGCTGCACATGACTTTGGAAGATAGGGAGGGCAAATATTCAAGTTATTCAAGACGGTGTCCCTGCTATAGAAAGTTTATGACAGCATAATGACAAGCTAATATGCACTGCACTGGTGGCTTGAGTCTGTTACGTTGAGTCGAAATGCAGCAAATATGTTACAAAATGTTAACGCCTGTTTCGAAAAAATGAATGAATTTTAAAAACTAGAAATAAGTGCCAAATATTTGCCTCAGACATAAACTAGTATTTGATATGGGTTAATTGTTGAAATTGTTATAATTGTGTTAAGAAGTGTTTTTTCTTTTAAATTAAATTTTATTTTTTTCACTTAAATATAAATTATAAAAAAGATTAACAAATAATATTTTATCAAAACTATCATACTTTACTTAAAACTGTAAATGTGTCCTAAAAGGAAAAAATAAACTAAAACAGATGTTTTGATCTGTGTTTAAAATTAAAAACTAAACTCGAAAGGAAATTAACTTAAACCTTTCCTTACATTTTCTAATTCAACACTGACTTCTTATGTTGAGAATTCCGTTATAAGGGTTTGCAACTGATGTATACTAAGACTGCACTTGACTTTAGAAGACAGGGAGGGCAAATATTCAAGTTATTCAAGACGGTGTCTCTGCTATAGAAAGTTTATGACAAGCTAATATGCACTGCACTGGTGGCTTGAAACTGTTACGTTGAGTCGAAGCGACAAATATGTTACAAAATGTTAACCCCTGTTTTGAAAAAATGAATGTACTTTAAAAACTAGAAATAACTTTGAAATGTTTGCGTCAGACATAAACTAATATTTGACGCGGGTTAATTGTTGAAATTGTTATTGGTTTAAGTAGTTGTTTCTCTCTTGAATTAAATTTGATTTTCTTCACTTAAATATAGATTACAAAAAAATATTTACAAATAATCTTTGATCAAAACTATCATACTTTACTTAAAACTGTAAATGTGTCCTAAAGGAAAACTGAAATTAAAATGTTTCAAAACTAAACACTAAACTCAAAACCTTTCTTTACATTTTCTAATTCAACACTGACTTCTTATGTTAAACATCCGTTGGAAAGATATTCAAGACAATAAAATAAACTAAAAAAAATAACTAAGAAAAATTTAAAAAAACAAAAAAAATCTGCAAGGTACAACGTGGTGGATAGTGACCATTGTGGCTTACTTATAGGAGGCAATTACAATCTTACCTGAGTTGTTTGCAGATCAAAGGTTAACCCCTAGTTGAGCACACTGGCTAGCCCAATATATCAAATTTCCCTTTATTATTTTCAACAAATTCGAATCAAGATAAATAATTATTATTTCCATGTTTAAAATCCCTCTACATCAGTTTACCCAATGTTAGGTCAATATACCAATAAAATAATATCCATGATTCTATATTTTAAATAGAAATATTTTTGACGTTTCTTTGTAATACAATTAAAAATGTTTTAGAACAGTTTTTATAGCTCGGCTCAGCTAGTTTTACTTATTGCCTAATAATTATTATCAATAATAAATAACTTGTCTGTAGTTCAAAATAAAACCAACATATTCTTTATTTTATTAAAAATGTGTTGAGACTTGTACGAGTGGAAATAACATTTGTAAAAACATTTAGTGTATAGAAATTTAAATAATTGTATATTGTTTATATATTAAATACATTAATGTTTTAAAAAATATATAATATCATAGTTCAATTATTGAGTAAAGTTCAACGCTTTTGGATATACGTTTTACGTTATTAAAAAAACTGGGTTGTTTGATTAAATTAATGCACTCATGCACACACACTATATATATATATATATATATATATATATATATATATATATATATATATATATATATATATATATATGATGTTGATGTATAGTTAAAATCCGGAGTACATTCGTTCATTTTGTTCATCTTCTTAAATATAATTCATATTTTACAATCCGTGAAGGAAAATGTAGCTATATATATATATATATATATATATATATATATATATATATATATATATGTGTGTGTGTGTGTGTGTGTGTGTGTGTGTGTGTGTGTGTGTGTGTGTGTGTGTGTGTGTTTGTGTGTGTGTGTGTGTGTGTTGGTACGTGCGTCTATGTGTGTCTTTATAAATTTATATTTGTAAAATTATTTTATACACACTTTCGTTGCATATGGTATGTTTATACTACGAGTAAATCTTAACTTTTTCTGCTTTCTTACTCACACTGTTCTTTTCAGTTTTTCTCATAAAAGGAACTTTCTTCTTAGTTGAGCCTTTAAAATGTTTATTTATTATTTTTATACTCATCAAAAAAGAAATACATTTCCCATTTTATTTGGGGGCGAATCATTATGCTCCTTATTAGTTCTTTTTAAATTTCTCAGCGGCCTTTTTAAAGTTTTCAGAAACAAAAAAAGCCTGTAAACTATCCCAAACTTGAAAAAAATGTAATAATCAAATGACCCTACAAAACTGAACCGCTGTCAAGGTTTCTTTATAAAACAGAGCTTTGCAATGTATAGTACCTTATTAAAATGTAGGTATACTACTACAGATCCAAAGTATTCAGTTAGGGAAGGTTCAGTTAACAAATGATAATAGCTTTCTTAACCTATTTAAGCTTAACCTAGATTTTCATTTTTAAGTTGCTGTGTGTAGTGGCTTTCAACGTGACAATTGAATCTCATCACGTATTATATGCCCGTTGCACTGCCGACAGAGAGAAATCATTTCACACATCAATTGGTTAGGTTACGTTGTGAAAATCGTTACTTTTGTATTTTTATCAATAAACCAATCCTAACCAAATACTTCGTAGCTTTATTTTATCTATAAATTAAAGTTAAACTAGTGTTTACTTAGACTGTATTGCCGTACGTATATGGATAAACATCTAGTTTATAAATTGTCGATCATTCAAGATAGCCGTTACGAAATACTGTTTTTTTCTTGATATTGTTTCAATAAAATACGACAGTCGTCTTAATAATCACACCCTAGTTTCTCTTCTTAAGTTATAGCTTTAATGTTAACCATTATTATAGTTTGATACAATACAAAATTTATATTTCATAATTTTTGTTTTGTTATTCAGAGATGTGAAATAACGGTACACAAATCTTGCATAAGAGTTTGTGCAACAGAAGCTTCCTCCATACTCTGTCATAGGCTTCCTTGAAGTCTACAAAGACTGCCAGGAATAACTGGAAAACTCTTAGGATGGGTGAAGTCCTTTCTGTCACAGAGGCATGTTCGAGTCCGTTTCCGAGACACAATTTCGTCATTTAAACAGCAACGCAACGGCCTACCGCAGGGAGCAGTACTCAGCTGTATCCTTTTCAATATTATGATAAACGACCTCTTAAAAATAGTAAAAGAAGTACCGGGCATATCAACCTTACTTTTTGCGGACGACCTTGTCTTTTGGGCTTCAAGCGGGACTCCTTCGAACCTGGAAGAAACTATAAATCGAACCCTTAGCAGAGTTGCTGACTGGGCCAATTACAACCAAATGGTAGTTAGTGAGAAAAAGACTGTTTTCACTCTATTCACCCTTTCAACTAAGCCGCCAAAACTGAGGATCAAGTTAAACAACAAAACTTTAAACCATGAAGATACTCCACGATATCTTGGCATCACGTTAGACAGGAAGCTAAACTTTGCAAATCATATTGAGGCAACAGCCGAAAAAGCCACCAACAGAAGCAAACTGCTGAAGAGATTAACAGCAACTACATGGGGTGCTACCCAGGATGTTCTAAATTCAACGTACCGGACCTATGTACGACCAACAATGGAGTATGGAGGAGAGGTGCTCAACCTAGCCAGCTCAAATTGCCTAAAGAAGCTAGACAAGGTTCAAAATAATAACATGAGGCTCATAACTGGAGGAGCTAAATCGACTCCAATACTAGCTATGGAGATCCAAACAGGACTGGAACCCTTGGAAGTCAGAAGAGACAAATGTCTCCTAAAATTCTGGGAAAAAAATAAAAGAACAAATAGAAAGTTTTGGGAAACATATAAAGCTGCCACTTCCCGCCTCAGAACTCAGATTACTCCAGTAATCAAAGCTCTACAGCTGGAACAAAAATATAACCTTTCCCTTCATGCAGAAGCTGCCCCATTAAATCAACACAATCGAGTCTTTGACAACCTACCTCCAGTTTTTCTAAACCTTGTTGACCAGGTGAAACCAAAGTCACAGGCTATGGATATTGAACTCAGGAAAGCAACATTAATGACCATCAACGAACGATTCCCTGAAAGTGACTGGCTCCATATTTACACAGATGGATCTTCAAACCCTTCAAGTGGAGAAACTGGAGCAGGATATTTTTCAAAATTATTTCAGGGCTCGGTAGCTGTGGGCCTCTGCTGCAGCAATTTTGATGGTGAGGTTGTGGCCATAGGAGAAGCAGCATCATGCGTCATGCGACTTTCGCCGCGGCAGGTTGTATTCCTGATTGATTCACAATCAGCGATTTTGGCAGTTTCCTCTAACACACCAACTGACTGCACCTTGACAGTGTCGTGTAGAGAAAAAATGCAACTATGCCAAGAGGCAGGCTTCAGAATTGCGCTCCAGTGGATTCCCAGCCACGTTGGCACAACAGGGAACGAAAAAGCTGACAACCTCGCCAAGAGTGGGTGCCGTCTACCACAGCCACAAATCAAAATATCACTAGGCTCTGCTTACACCAGGATCCACGCAGCAGCTAAGACGTACTTGAAAAAATCACAAGACAACCTGGCTGTTGGAAAGAGATGGCAAGAACTTTGCACCAACCCCATTCCAAAAAACCTGCCTCGACCTATCAGTGTTGCGCTGTTCCGTCTAACCACGGGACACGACTACCTTCAGGCTCACCTTCATCGCATTGGGCTGGCGGACACGGATCGGTGCCCCTTGTGCCAAACAGGAAAGATGGATGGAGACCACCTTCCTGCCTGCCGACAGCTCGAAGCATACAATAGCGACCCAAAAACCAGACTCTCCAAGCTCTATTGGTCTGCACGATGCCAAATGGTCGAGTTACCAAGGGCAGGCGTTGGATAAAGTAAGTAAGTAATCTTGCATAAGATTATCACACATAATAAAGTTGGAATGATCTTTCGCACAGTAAAATCGTATTACATGTATCTGAACTCATTGTTGAGTTCAATATTAGCGGTAGTGAAATTATTACTTTTTTACGACTAAATCTAACCTAACAAGATACATTATAGCTATGATGTAATATAGCTATACAGTAATGTATAAATATACCACTTCGTTTTATTAAGATGTCTCTACGCAATAGAACAAGGCACTCAATCTCTTTGTACACTGAGTTGTGTTTCAAATTTATCCCAGTGTTTATGATTTCAGAATAAAGAAATTAATTTCTTCCGGTTTAGAAAGTATATTTGAAGGGCATATCTACAAAGGAAAAATGAATTTGAATATTATTTGGCCATATATGATCTATTTTTGTGTAATTTAGCTACTCAATGATCTTAACGAACTTCTCCAAGAGATTTCACAGTTTCTTATCTGAGTCCTAAATCTTCTAAATTGAATTTTCACTTTAAAATAATTTAGAAATACATCACTAGTAAGGAAGTTACATTTGAAGCCTAGAGTTATGACTATAAATTCTGCCGGATCATTTTACTGTCATTATAGTCGCTTTGATGCAACATAACTTACGTTTGAAGCAAACACGAGTGTGTCGTACAACGCAAGCAAACAGCTGTGCGAGAGTTGTGTAACACATTCAACTACGTCATTAAAACAAGCTTTGTGGCAGAACATCTTTCAGTAAGCCAAAGCCAACAAACCAACATAGTAGCATACCTAAAGTTAATAACCTTATTAGATCATATCTTTCTACATTTTCTGCTCTTTTCAATACCTTTTGAAGACTTAGTGTGATTAAATACCATTACGTCGTTCCATGAGTCTGTCAACGGGGCATGGCTGTGTTAACAAACTGATATCTGGTAATAGTCTAATATAGACTACAAAGTCTTTACCGTGAAGTATCTAAATTGCATATTAAGTTTTATGCAGAAAGCGGGGAACATATAAAGTAAGGTTTACCCATCATAAGCTACAGACACGCTTATGTTATTAGTTTCTCTTAAGAGGTGCATCTTTTGTAGCTTATTAAATTCCTTCTATTAGCTCACACTCTTCTGATATATAATATATATATCGTACAATTTTTCAATCGGTAATAAAATACGTTTTTATTTATCCAGTCAAGTTCAAATACATTTTTTTTAACCTATATTGAATGATAATTGATGTTAATAATTTTTTTCAATTACTTATTCAATAATTAAATTATGAAAATTTGGGGGACTATCAGGATTAGAAATATGAATTTTCATGTTCAAAGTCTAAGGTGTTTTGGCACTACGCCAACTTCTCAATACCAAGAAAAAATAATTTCTCAAAGACTTATATGATTTTTTGTCCCACATCTGGTTGTCGTCGAAACCTCCATTGTACAACCTTAAACTTTTGCCATGGTTACCACAAAATATCATAAATAATAGTGTCGTAAGGTTAAAAATGAATGAAACGAATAAAATAAACAAACTGAAAACAAGCAAATGAAGATAAAATATTCTTTCTTGAACTTAGCAGGAATTTACTTTTTTAAAATTTATAATATTTGTTTATTTAGCAACAGAGAAATACAATGAACAATACAGCCAACAGTTCCAAGTATCACATAATCCGAACACATTAAAATAGTTCAATGGGAACAATAGTTTTAGAGTGAAGAATATAAAATTGTTGAGCAGTAAAAAATTGATATTCATAGTTATAGTTAGTTAGTGATAATCATAGTTTTGGAGAGCACACATAAACCAAACCTTATAAAACATTAAACATAGACCTACTGATTTAAGACCAAAAAAGTGTTGTATTCCCTCCATCATTAAAAAATTTAAGATCTTTAAAGTATCCATTATTTGATAAACAAAAACTGTTGTTGTAAAAAACTCATTTTTGGCTGAGTATAACTATATATTTCACGGAAGTAAAAACATCTCATCCATCACTCGTCACGGGATGTTCCTGTATGTCACGGGACATTTTAGTTAAATTAGGTAATAAAATATGATTTAATACAACAGCTGCTTTAGTTTTATAGGTAATACTGTAGAGCAGCTGTTTTAACACATATGTTGTTATTATATTTATCGTAAAATTTTAAGTTAAAATGTAATTTAAAATATTTTTATCAATCAATACTTTCATACATAGTTACACACACACACACACACACACACACACACACACACATATATATATATATATATATTAAATATTGTGATATGTTTTCTTCTATTATAGTTAATAAATTTAAAATATTTCAAAAACAAGAACACTTTTAATGATTAAATTATTCAAAGCTTTTCGCCAATAAAACAGTACCAGCATCTTCAGGAAAATAATTATCTCAGAAGATAATATTTTATATATATATATATATATATATATATATATATATATATATATATATATATATATATATATATATATATGGTAATATATATCGAAAATAAATTTATACATAAATCTTATAATAGATATCTAATAATTAAAATTAGAAACTCCTTAGACGGATCTAACCTGTTTTAAGAACGTATTTTATTTATTCATTATATAAAATTTATACTTAGTACACTTTTAACATCCAATAAACTAATCGTCTGCGAAAATGTTACAAAGTAAATGGTTAATTACTGTACAAAGACCTATGTATTAGTATTTTTTTAAATGTCAACAATCTTAGACGAAAGGTTCAATTAATTACGAAGCATGAATAAAAGACAATTATTTGCCAGTTTCTAATCGTAAGACACGTGTATCTACACTGAAAATTTACTTTAAGGCTTTCAAAATAATCTTGAAAAAAAGAAAGCAAAATTATGCAATGTTTGTAGTACAGATCAAACAAATGGTAGTGTTTGAGTTGTAGCCATACATGAAATTCTTTATGATGGTGTGTCATAGCAAAATTGTTTTGAAGTTTGCTCCTTCTTTAAAGGAAAGATTTACACGTTTTGGAATTTTACTCAACGTTTTGTGCCAGTGTACAAGTTTCTTCATTAACTACTCTCATACAGTGGGACGAGATGGTAACATATACATGTTATTTAAAAAAAAAACTTTAACAAAAAACAAAAAAAATTATTTTGAGTTGTAAATTAAATTTGAAAATATATTCATCTATTAGTTTGCGACATTACAGGATACTATATAAGGATATCATAAAAAGTTATTTTTTTTTAAAGTTTACACGATATTCAGAGGTTCGAAGCAAATAGAGCGTAAAGTATTTTATTGACTCTTTTTAGCTCCATCTGTTCCGTAATTTAATGACTTTGGGAGTTCTATGCCCCTGTAGCTGACTTTAAAATCGAGTTCTGTTGTTACTATGGCACCGTAAATCTTGGACACTTGCCAACATTCCTAACTAGACAGAGAAAATCGCTTCCCCATTCTTAACGAAGGAGATAGGTTTCTTACGATCTGCAAATATAGTCTCAGAATACAACAGATAAATACATTTTAGTTTTTCAAAAAAAAAAAACAACAAAAAAAAACAAAAAAAACACTTCTGAAAAATGTATTTGCACTTTGAACTCAATTTCAGTTAAAACTTTTAACCGTGAAGGACAATTCATGTCTAAAAGCCGTTAATAAAAAAAGGTATATTTGCACGGCCATTGGGAAAAACCTGAATCATATAATGGTGAAGAGGTTTGTGCGCAGAATGGAAAAGAACTGAGGAAGTATAAAGAAAAATTAGCAAGTTTATGTTGGCGCATGTTGTAAAGGTTGCGGTGGAAGAATTAATAGGGTGATCTAATGAACATTAAATTAAGACAATACAATGCTGACTAAAAGCCGAAAGCAGAGAGGTGTAGTGTTCAAAGTAAGATGGGTAAAAAGTGAAAAAAACGTTTGTTTGTAGAACGAGCATGAGTCTTGGTTTTTTATATCCGTAATATTCACAAATCCTTACTTTGAAATATTATGCTCCAAATAACAGTTATTTTATAACTTTAAAAAAATACGCCCAACTGTCTTACTAAACAATTTTTTATAATTATAAAACAAAGGATTGCAAATGTATTTATAATTTAACCACTATAAAATAAAAAATTGATAATAGAAAATTATACTTTTGTTCAGTTATATAATTTCAGATTAAATAACGGAATTTGTAATCAGTTACGAACGTAATCAGAACACGAAAGTTTATGGAAATTGTTCTCAGAACTAACAAGACCTGCTAATAAAATATTAATTTCCTTTTTTTATATGTTACCATTATATTTATGATTGTAATTGAAAGTATCCTGTAAGTATTCGCACGTTCAATGTATGCGGATGGTCTAGTGGTCTAACTATATTCAACCCTTTAATAAAACTTTTGGGTTTTATAGGTCCTATTTAGTATTCTCTAGCTAATGTTTGTACTTTTCAAGATATAATAATAAAATTAAATATTTGGCTACTACAGGAAGTGGCTAGAACCTTTCTCAGTGTTTTACCTAAATTGATAAAATTATATTTTTACCTTAAAACAAAATATTGAAAGAGAACAAAATATACGCAGTATGATTCACATAATTTTACTTACTTTCATTAAAATGTACGACTTGCAAGTGTTTTTAAAAGAATAAAACCAACAGTAACTTTGGCAATCATAAAGTTTAGGTTAGGGACGTGAGAAACATAAACGACAAACTAAAGTGCTCAGCTTCTAAGATCTACGTAACTGAAAATCAAGTCAAAGTGACTTAAAAATGATAAAAGTAAGTAGTCAAAGATATTTAACCAATAAACATTTAGTAATGCTTAAAAAGGCGTTGCGTTTATGTAACTTATTATTGCCGTAAACCAATTTAATTTCATTGCGTTTCAATTAAATGTATATATTGCTGATGTAAACTGGAAAACGATATACAAAGAAAGATATCTCTATTACGTAAGACGATAATAAATTTCATAAAAACATTCGTTTGAAATGTCAGAAGCAGTGGCACTTGAAAAAATATAGTGCTGTGAAATTATATCCTGGACAAAAATATAGAAAGATTTAAAGTGATATTCTCATATAGAAGTCAATATAAAAAAGAAGTATTTAAAGAGAAATATTGTCAAGAGAGAAGAATGTCATGGTTCACGTAACAGAAGCGAGATCGAAAACGTCGAAATTAACTTAGAGGATGTGAATATTACTACGGAGAAATGAGAAAATTCCTAACCGAAACATAGTGAAAAGAGAAGAATTAAATATTAAACTTCGAAATACGTTAATTACAATACTTCAAAATAAGATGAATACAATACTTCAAAACCTTAGTAATAGATAACACTATGGAAGGTACTAAAGTGATTATGTACTAAGGGATACTATGCTAAGCAGGATACTATACTGTAGGAGTGAGTGCAGCATAAGTTGGCAACCAAAACACGTGCGCTTTTGTTAAACGCTTGCTCAACTTATAACAAACTTTTACTGAATGCTTTAACTAGAGTTAATGTTTAAAGACTTAGGTAAAAACAAGAACAGATAAAATAAGTTCTTCACACTTTGAAAGTCTATCGAAATAATTAATTGTAAAAACTCTCGACAAAATAATTTGATAGTTTAAAGGGCATTTAGTTAAATTTATTATAATTTCGATTTTCTAATAAAAGACATTTTTAGTTTTTATATAACTACAGTTCGTTATATAAAGACCTCATTCATATAATGTTAATGAAATCCAAAACAGTTTCCAAACTTCCTGATGGAGAGTTAGAGTCTCGCCAATGTCATCCTTCGCATGGCTGTAATATTCACTACATCGTTTGATCTCCGCTAAGGTAGACTCACGAAAGGATCTCGAATCATCAATGCAACCGTCTGCCTCTTCAGTGTTGCCACATTTACGAATGACTAGCAGTCAGACCCAACTATTTAGAGATTACTTATCTGTTGTAATGCTGTTACCAAAACTATTATATGAGTGGAAAATATTTATAGAGAAAATACCTTGGTAAGCGTTTAGAGGATGATTTAGACGGATATTTCGATTTGGGAAAAGAAATGAGATAGGAGATTGGTTGTTTCAATCTTGTAGATACGAGGAAATTGTTATTACTAATACCTCTTACTGCTCCCCCCCCCCCCATGTATCAATAGCATGTATGGATACATGTTATTTTTATTTATACGATTTCGAGATGATATCACTTTAGTTTCAAGTTACAATGTGTGTAAATATATGTTTGGGCTACAGTCTGCTTCTCTGAAAAGGATCAAGACAAAACAATTGAGTTCGATAAATTGTTTATCCCAAGGACATAACATTAAATGCCCATTACAAAAATTTGAAAGTCGATCACGAAACCTGTTACAAAATTTTGTTATAAAGTACTAAAGTCAGAAAAAGAACTTCAAGTTATTATTTGACATCTTGTATTTACTGCACAGAGTTCGGAGAGTAAAATTTTAAGATACTCCACTACACCAAGCAATTAAGAGAGATATTCGAAAATAACTTTACTGTTATATAGTTTGAGGCGTGAACTGTTCCAAACACTTTGGACAAAATAATACAAAACATTTGAAATATAAAGACTAATGCTGACAACCCCGTAAAGAAGATCTGAGAAGAACGAATTTTCGACCCTAATTTATACTTACGGTAAGACATCGGAAGCTGGAGAACTTTGGCTGTTATCTGTTGGAAAGAATGACAGTATAGATTACTCCCGATTACTATCCAAGGAAAAAATGAAGTCTGAGAGGTGTTGGTAGAAGTAACATTTATAGCTTTGGTTTGGAACGACATCAAGTGACTTATTTATAATTCAGATATAAATCCCATAAGCCCGGGTTTTTAGGACCAAATTTCGAAACTAAAGCACCAAAAAAAGACGAACAAATTATTATATGTTTCTCACGACTCTCGTATAAAAACAGTTTTATCGAAAAAAAAACGTTTCTAAAGAAATAGATTCCATGCTGAATTATAAAATGTTGAGGTAGCAAGTAATCCACTCACGGGCGAAATATTACTGTTACCTTGTTTTATTCCTAGCTATCATGTTTTGTTTTTAGTTTTCTTGTTTTAATCCAAGCAGTTTTGTTTGTTTCTAGCCATCTTGTTTAGTTTTTAGTCACGTTCTTTAATTCCTAGCTATCTTGTTTAGTAACTACTAATATTTTATCTTAATTCTTAAACATCTTGTTTATTATTTTCCTTTCTTGTTAAGTCTAGTTTTATTCCTAGATATTTTGTTTACATCCTACCCAACTAGTTTTTATTTCTACCTATTCAGTTTAGTTTGAAACTAACTTGTTTAATTATTGTATTCCTAGCCATCATTTTAGTCCCTAGTTATATTTATTCTTAGCTATATTGTTTAGGTTTAGTTAAGTCTTTCATTCTCATTTATTTTGTTCAACTTCTTGGCCATCTCGCTTGGTTCCTTACCATCATATTTTATTCGTAGCTATCTTTTTTAGTTCTTAGTTAACATATTTACCCCTTACTAACATATTTTATTAAAAGATATTTGTTTTTTTTTAAAATTTTGTACATTGATATATATAATATGTGCGTGCGTGTGTGTGTGTATGTGTGTGTGTGTGTGTGTGTGTGTGTGTGTGTGTGTGTGTGTGTGTGTGTGTGTGTGTGTGTGTGTGTGTGTGTGTGTGTGCGTGCGTGTGTGTGTGTGTGTGTGTGTGTGTGTGTGTGTGTGTGTGTGTGTGTGTGTGTGTGTGTGTGTGTGTGTGTGTGTGTGTGTGTGTGTGTGTGAGTTTTGTCCGCAATATAAACATATGTTACTAACAGTTTTATAGATATTTGCTTACTTTCTCGATCTTTTTAATTAGAAAAGGAAATAATCAAACTTGCCAGGCTTAGTGGAGAGATATAAAGTTCTCCCGGCATTTTCGATCATACTCACATAGCTGTGACTCGTTAGCAAGTATCACAGTGTTAAAACCTGTTTGAGAGAGACATAAAACAGTAAAAAAGTGCTGAGATTAAAATAAAATCGTCAGGCAATCAAGGCAAGCTAGAGAACCATCAAATCGGACTAGATTAGAGAATTTATTTATAAATTCTGTGTAAAATATCTCGGACTTTCACCGTTCTCGCACAAACGGCTTTTAAATTTTTAACGATGAAAATGATTACTTCCCTTTTAGCTTGCAGTTTATAGCTAACAATATTTTCACAAGTGTCGAAAAATTATTTATGTTTATGAATTTAAGTAGTCTGGTCGTAAACCGTCTGTAAATTAATAAATAAAGAGCTAGGTGAGCTTAGCAGACTCCATAGTGTGATCGGAGCAAGTTTAATGCGATAATAAAAATGGCTAAGTGGGGAAGTCGACATCAGAGTCTGTATAGTAAAGCACTTTGACAGTATTGCAGTAATAAAATTGTAATAAATTGGATACACACTTTGCAATACCATTGTTTATATTATTTACTTCAAATACGTACAATAAGTATTTGTTACACGACCTTTAAGTTTTACTAAAGGTAACCAATATGATAATCTGAGATGCTTAGTGTTTGTACAGACCATTAATACTTATTTAGGCTTTTTTTCAATTCCTATTATTTTTTCATACTCTCCCTATAAATATTTAGTTAAATATCTTTTTCAAATTTTCAGCTCTTAATGAAATAAATATTCATTCACTGAAGTTTGAATACAAATTTTAAAACTTGTAGGGGATGACACTTGATGTTATTATTTAAGAAAATATTAATTCGATAAATAAATTTAATTAATTAATTTTATTAATTAGTTTCGCTTTCTATTTTGTCACTTAATATTGTGAATTTGCCTTATGTATATACATATATGATATTAAATATTAATTGTAATTGATTATTAAAAAGTAATTAAAATAATTTTTTCTATGTTGACCTAAGTAGAATTTTACTTTGTTATTTTTTTTTTAATATTACTTGTTTTAAAAAACAGTTACGTAATGAAATCAGAACTTAAGACTAGCGGTATAATTTTAGCTATAAGATTTCCCAAATTATTCGTAAATAAACCGCTACCTAGAACAGGAGCTCTAAATATTTTTTTACAAAATATCTCTTTTTCTGAAAAGATATTCAAGCGTGCAACTGTATTTACTTTCTTTTCCATTGTATTTATAGACGTATATGTTCTCTTGGTCAGTAAAACTAGGAAGATTCGGGAGGAGTAAATCAAATTTTCATAGAAAGCAAGTAAAAAAACGTATTTTAGCGTTGTAACTTTTTAAATTTAAGTTATCAAGGAAATCGAAAACAGAAAATGTAAACCAGAATAAGGGTGATTTTTTACAAATTCAAACTGACAGTTTAATTTTGCTTTTTAGTAAAAGTTTTACTACACCGAAAATTTAAAATTGACATTTGAATAATTAATGGAGGAATGAATTGCTTTCTTTTTTTTGTAAAGTTCATTAATGTTGAGCCCAGGATTTAATAAAATCTTATTTCTTGAATGTTGAACATTAACATATTTGTTGTTTTTTAGTTATGTTAAACTAGAAAATCCTTTTACGCAGGTACGTAGTGGAAAGGAAGTCCAACTATGAATATTACAAGAACTGATAGTTTATTCAGATCACTGACAAAACATGTTATATGGAAATAGTTATAAATACTTAATCGCTGACAACTGCATGACTGTAATCGCCCTACACAACTTGAAGTATAGTGTGGACCACGTAACCGTGCACTTGGCTTTGAGAGATCGCAGTAGAGACAGGGGGTAGAGGATTAGTATGAATACTTTCCTACAAACATAAATCAAAACACTGACTTGTATGAGGCGGTCAATATTAGATAAATTCGGTGATAAATTAGCGTCTTTATGATATACAAACAATCTTGAAATATGTGTTGATATATCGGATGCAGAAGCTATTAATCAATAGAATATTCTGAATATGTAACATGCTTTAAGAAGTGTTAGTACAAGAGAAAAAATCTCGTGCGATCTCTCAAGGCCAAGTGCACGGTTACGTGGTTCGCACTTTACTTAATAATTTCCGTTTAGCTCTTACTCAAGATAAATTTAAAGAGAATGTACTCAAGTGTTTGTAATATTTTTTTAAAATGTTTGCTTAGCTTACGCTTAACCACTATTTAAGGATGTAACAAAGGAACATCAGAGCTATGAAGTTCATTCTATTCATGCAGAACAATGACCAAAATATTTTTTAAGGAGAAACTTTTAGTCACTAAAGAGCTAACAGTAATAACTCTAGCAGCGCTACAGAACTTATAGTTTACACATTCAACTTGGCTTCTACTCAGAACAAAACTATAAATTTAAAGGAAATCCACTGAGATGCCGCTACTTCATATATTTTGCTTAACGTAAGCGTACATATGTCACCTTAATCTCAAGGGTATGCGTGTCACAGTTTCAGGAAACTCTAGAGTTAAGTGCCACTGTATCGCTCTAGCGTTAATCTGTAGTTTGACGCCATGCTTGCGGTTTATCACTAAACCTGAAATCACTAGATTTAAATATATGTTAAATTTTATTCCACCCCAATGGGTATTGCTTTTATTAGGCTATTTAGTTTTACCTATTACTGCCCTAATATTAACACAAAATGTATTCTAAGAATCATTGAAAATTGAAAAAATTTTAAATTATAATATTTTTGTACAGTTTGAAAGACATTTTGACGTTGGCTTTATAACTGAAACTGTTTTATCTTTAAAACATCATAATTGTGTATCATGGAGGTATATTTTTATTGAAAACAATTGAAAATGTACAAAAACATTTCTAGTAAAAATGTATTTCCCCAAATAATTTAATGTCTAGCAGTCATGGCATTAAATTAGTAAATTTCATGGTGGCCGATGTGTAAAACAGTAGAACATGTTTGTTGAAAGAAAAGAAAATCGAAATATTTATTTAAACATAAAAATTTCCAGAGCACACAAATACCATTTAATATTCTAAATTCAGTCCTAACTGCTCTAGTCATCCACCACAAAGTGACAGTTTACTTAATGTATATGTCGAACGCATAAATATCACTGATAAATAATGAAAAAAATAACGTTGCAAAACACTAAAAAACCATTACAAAACAATATCTCAAAAAAATCTATGCAATAAAAAAATTTAGGTCAACTGAAAGTAAATTAATAACCGAACATTAGAAGTCTAGAATAAATAATACTAGAGATCTGGAATAGATAGTATTGGAGACTATTTCATCAAAAACTTTCAAATGATCAATATGATATACCTAGAGAAGAATACAAAATGACTCGTCTAGCATTACTAAATCGTTTAAAATTAATTCCTTTATAAAGCTGTGTTGTACATCAATGAAAAGCTACGCCAAAAAATTGAATATTTCCTTTTTAGCAATTAAATTATGAATACAAATGACAGGAATATTTCAGATAATTTCTATAATTAAACGCTGATCATGTAATGAATAAGTACTAAGCTAATTATACATTAACTAAATGTGATAATTGCAATATGACCTTCGACCTTTGTAGAAAATCATTATCACTTTGATGTAAATAGTAATACATAGATTATGGACACAAGCGTCAAATAATTAAGCCAGTTCATGTAATATGGTAAACATGGCTAGTAGAAAATTAATTAAGCTTCAAACATTTATGAATGAAAAATACATCAAACAACTGTAGAGAATTTTTATTTTAAATAATTATATCAAATTAAAAGCAAATTATTTATCTTATTATTTGCTTTCTGTTTCACTTTGTACTAACTGAATATGTTCCTAAATATTTTTCATCCGACCTAACAAAAACATATAATACACTGGAGTACTGATTCATAAATACAGAAAGGCGTGCATTTTGGAGACCCATTTTCACTCTCATATTTATTACAATTACTCTGTTAGGATAGTTTTATGTTTCATTTAAACCAATTCTCCAAATACAACAAAAATTATTTCAGAAAGAAGGTTTTTATAAGATGAAGTTTAGTTCAGATTCCTTTAAACTACAACGTTCTTTACATTTCATTATTAAGTTTCTACTATCCTATTTTGGAGATATCTCTGTTATAACAGAGTTTGTAGATGTTTCTATTTTGTAGATGCATTTGTATTTTATTTTTTTTGGATTTTTCAGTAAAATTAACTTTTATTTTTTATGATAAGTACTCACAATTGAAAATATCATTTAAAAACAGTGATAAAAACTAAAATTAAGTTTTAAATTAGAAGATTACATAAAAAAGTAAACAAACAACATTTTGATGGCAGGACATTTAATTTTTTGAACATTTCTGGCCAATTCACTGTTTAAATAAAAAATTGCTCTAAAAAGGTTTTAATTAACTCGTGCATTATTTCTTTGCTTTTAGCGTCCAAAACTTGAAATAGTTCCAGTTAACAAATTTAACCTTAGTAAAACTGAAGTTAAACCTTTTGCTGTATTTCAATCTACAGCATAATTCATCCTGAAATGAAATTCGGATGTTGGCATACCTACTAATCTCCAATCGTTGCGGTTGCCAGGGTTACCAATGTGTTTGTATTGAAATAGACAATTTCAGGGAGGAAATTACAGCCACCGCAGTGTTGCCAATCTATTAAAACTGAAGATATTCACAGTCAGCTAAATTAGTGCTTTAATCTTCTTAGTGGATGTATTATTAAAAATACTTTTAAACGAGGATGATATGCAACAAATAACTCATGTTATTTATCACATTTCATTTAAATATTTATAACAATTTGTTTAAATAGGAAAAAGATAGAAGCATATCAATATCTGTGTTATGGCAACAAATAAGATAGCCAAACGATTGACTAAATATTTAGTAGGCTACTCAACGAACATGATAAAGTATGGTAATATATCGATTTGCTATATACAAAAAAAGAATCTTTTGAAAAGAGACTCGAACAATATTGTAATTAAATTAAACATAAATCTGTAGAAGCTATATAATTAAATATTTGTTAACATACAAGACATCTGAAATAGAAAAACGTATAGCATACTTTTAAATTTTTATAGTTATTTCACCTACATAGTAGACAAGTTATATATATATATATAATCAATTCCTACTCAAGTCAACAAAGATTTTATTTTAGTTTCTTTTTATTTTATAATTATGACTAATTTATATATGTATATACATATATCAGAGTAACAGTATTAAGTGATAATATAGAAGGCGAATTTTCTATTAATTTTCTGTTTTCCTTTCTATGTAGTGTGTTTACCTATTATTTTTGTTTGTGACATATATCAGGAGAGTGTGAGCTAATAGAAGGAATTTAATAAATTCATTAAAATGGGCTACAAAAGGATAACGACGGGTTTTCAGCTAAATCATTGTGGAGGGTTTTAAAATAAACAAAATACTAAAGACTAAATAAACTTTACTAAAAATCACGCTACATATTTCTGAATATTGAGTTATAAAAATAGAAGGAATTTTCACCAAAGGGATTTCATGACAGGGTAGTAATTCTTCCATTTGATTGAAATATTCATGTTATGTGTGACATTTCGACTTAAACAGACCCGGCTTATGTAGCCTTTGTTGGTTGTCCATTGGCTTCACACTTTTGAATATACTGTGTGGATTATCTATTTCGATCGAGCCTTTTGCCCCTACGGTTCTAACCTCAAACTCTTGGTTGCCCAACCCAGGTACCAGGCTCACTCAGAATTGGCGGACTAGTATCTAAGAGCCACGAGACGAGTCTCCGACCAGCAGACTAGCTTTCCAAAACTACCGAACCAGAGACTTCCGAGCGTTCCTATTTTCCATACCCTCAGAATAACCTCTAATGGGTTCGGTTTAGATAGAGTAATCGGACCCTTATCCACCATCGGTTGACCTTACCTAAGGCCCGGACTTTGGCAAAAAGTCGAGTTTCAACTGCCACGTGTTTTATCCCGTTTTTGGATTGTTCAGAAACGTGTTTAATAAAAGGTCTTTATAAAATGCACTGTTTGTTTTTAGACATTCCTTTTTGTGGAAAATTTGTTTCTCTAAATGTAAAGTTTACGTTTATTAAAAAGCAAATGGAAAGTTTTTTGTTTCCCTTAAGGCTACGTTTTCGCTAGCATATTATCTGGATAATATACAGTAGTCTACTAATGTGCACAGCTTTAATCTTCCAACAGAAATAAAATAATAAGAGGATTTCTCCTTTACACAACATTAAGGGTGTGTTTTCCTGTTATAAATAACGAATCCTTACGTTCCTGAAAAGTAACCCTTGCAGCGTTAGAGGTTGTTAAATATTTCATCCGTGCTTCTACACGTAACATAGTTAATATAATAAGAAGCTATACAAACCAAATGGAAAATTCAGTTGTTCATTGTAGTTCACATACAAAGGAAACAACTATGATAAAACTTTGTCCAGTAGGCATACAACGGTTTGAGTATCTACGTGAATATATAATCCAAAAATGATCGTAATTTCAAATAATTGATAAAACGTAGCACATTATAAAAACCCGCACATAAAGTACAATAAAGTATTTTAGTTTTAACAGTTTTTAAGTATATTTATTGATTTTAATACATTTTTTACAACAAATAATACAACTAATATTTGAGATTTTAATACAACTAAAATTATTGTACGTCTACTAAGCCTATAAGTACGTAACTATCTATAGTTATAGGATTTATCCAAATCCTATTCCCGTGCAATAAGCGATTTTGTTTAGGGCCCAGTTTTTATTGCCTATTAAAGGGGCTTTACGTATATACTGACGAACCATAAGGTCACGGACATACAGAAAGCAACTGGTGATCGCAATGCAACGTAAACTTGAGTTGTTTTTTCACAGCATACGGAGATGCATGCACATATTCATAGAGAAGTGATAGCAACGCGGCTAGCGAGTGACACAGACTCTAGAGTTGCTCTAGTCACGGCATGCTGTAAACTCGTTTCTCAGTTGCCAGCAGTATTTGTTGTTTAGTTAGAGCTTAGCTAGTGAGAACTATTCACAAAGGTATAAGTCAAAATAGTGTACTCAAGATCTCACAAAAACTTAATTTTAATAAACACACACACAACAAACTAGTTTCGGCGACGATGTCTCCTTCCTCAGTGTTTGGCTACTACTGTAGTTGTTGTGTGTGTGTATTTATTAAAAACTAACTTTTTGTTAGATTTTGAGTTCACTATTTTGACTTCTACCTTGTAAGTATTTGTTGTATTGTGTATGCGTTTCTAAAGAGTGATACCGTATTTAAATGATAGTTTTTATTTGTATTTTGTGTGTTTCTTTCAATAGTGTTTTATTATAGTGATACATCATGTCAGAAAAACAAAATATTGCTGGTTCTGGTCATGATTTGCGTATCTAACAACTTCAAGACGATAGGCTACGAATGGTTATCAACAATTTGTTCAAATTATATAAAATTGGCTCTTAAACTATAGAATTTTATTAAAACAAATGTTTATTTCATTGTAACTTAACGTTATTTCAAGTATTGCAGTTATACATAAAAATAAATGAGCAATTGACCTTATCTTAGTGTTATTGTTGATCTTTCTCCAGCTGAAATTTATTTCTCCATCTTTCTCGGCAATTATTTGTTTTTTTTCTTGATGTTATAAAATACATTATTTAAAAGGTAGTCGTAACCGCTAATGCTCATGCGATAATAATTAAAAAATTGGTATGGGTAATTTCGTGAATTTTGGACAGCAATATATTGACTTTGTCTCGCATGAATAACGTTATAGGCCTACACTGAAAGGTCTTTTTGTAACGTTTATGTAGTTTCTTTCTTAAAATATAGACACTCTTCCTCTGATGACCACATAACTGACAACTAAACTAGACACTTTATATGAACAATTGTGTAAACCGACTTGCAACTCTTCCAATAGCAACTCAAGTTTGCGTTGTATTGCCGTCACCAGTTGCCTTCTCTATGTCCGCGACCTAAAAGAGTGGAAGCAGAATTCCAAATATTATAGTTTGATGCACGGTCTTGTTTAGTACATACCTCTTATTCAGGCCCTTCTATACATAGTAAAGGTGTTCATATTTATGAAGCCATATAAGAGTGAAAGAAGAAATCCCATTATAGGTTAATACCTCTGTTTAATACGTGTACAAAGCTTTCTAGTACAAAGTTGTAACAAGAGGAGAACAATATGTTCAGAAAGTTAGCTTGGAATTTAAAAACTGACGTTTGGATTCAAATATAGTCTAACATAAGGTACAAGGAGCACAAGGATAAGATTTGCAAACTGTCAAGAGGATATAAAATATATAGAAGAATAAAAATATTTGGAAATAGTAGCAAAACATTACGCGAGAGATGAACAAGACACACAGAATAAAAAAAAGAGAAAAAATACCGCTATCAAGCAATTATTCTCAGCACTGTGGAATGGTAAAAATATTCTTTGTTTTTGTAGGCAATGTAATCACGCAGTGTCTGAAGTATTTTATTCTAATAAAGGATTAAGAGAAAATGCTATTGCCGAGAAAATGATTATTTCAATATGTTTTAAAAGTACTGTACTTGATTTAGTATAGAATGAAAACCAAGACAAAAGTCCAGGCAACTCTACGTACCCCATAAAAAAAACAGTTCTATAAGTCCATATGGAAAGACCTCTTCAAAATATTTCTAGAAAGATTCGTTTTTAAAACCAGTGAGAAAAAAGGAAAACTAGAATAAAAAGTGGATAAATCATCTAAAAAAGGCTAATGTCTGAAGTAATATTGCAAAGTAGAGAAAGGGATGTGGTATACTGTAGAGCAGGCATCCTCACTACGCGGCCCTCGGGATGATTCTTTGCGGCCCTTAGACGGTTAGGATTGAAGTCAAAATATTTTATAACTTAAATAAATATTATATTTATTTACTGAGTGTTTTGAAAATTTGTCGTTGTTTTACTAAACTTAATTAATTACTCAAACTACTGAAGTTAAAAACTGCGATTTACTAAAACTGTTGAAAGACCTGAAGGAAGAAATGTCTCAGAGGTTTAGTGACGTCAGGAAGTATCAGGAACCATTTCACTTGGTAGAAAATCCATGGACAATGAAACCAGCTAATGTCGCTCATCTTTCTGTTTTTGGATATGAAGGGATTTGAAAAATGAATTAATCTATCTTCAGAACGATACGGAACTCAAAAGTATTTTTGAAGAAAAGATGAAGAATAAAGCTCACTATGAGTTTCGGAGGGTTGTTGAAAAGGACAAATTTCCTAACTTACTTGAATGTGCTCAGAAAATAGTGTGTGTTTTTTCATATACTTATGTCTGTGAATCTACATTCAGTAAGCTGAAGTTTGTAAAAAACAAGTACAGATCTAGGCTAACAAGTGAGAATGTTGAGAACATTTTAATAATTTCAGTTTCTTCCCAACCTGCCAACATAGATGCCATATTAGAGGACTGTGAAAGATTTCGCCCATCAACTTCAAAGAATTAACTAAGTAAAAAATAAAACATTTTCAAACATTTTTATGCGCAAAACAGTTTATTTATGTTGGTAATGTAATAAACGTATGTTATAATCATATTGTTTGTCAGTTATTAAGTGCCTCTTGTACTTGCGGCCCTCAGGAAAATTGTATGCAAAATTTTTGGCTCTCAAAGTATTCCTAGTGAGGACCCCTGCTGTAGAGTGACTGAAGAGAAACCCCATCACTACTCGTGTTCAGGTACTGTGTTTAAAATTCGCTCTGTAGACAGAGCCCGGGCTCTTAAATGAACGACTTCCCACCAATTGACAACTCATACTGACGATAGTTGTTTATTTTAGAATTCATTAATGTAATGAACGAAATAATATCGATCTGTTTAAAAGTATGTAGAATAATTAGAATATTTACTTATTACACTTTGATATTACTTGCGACAAGACTTTTTGTTAACTAAAGGTTGTTAAATTAGTAACTTACACTTGGAGGAAAAGTTTTCGTCTTACGGCTTCTTCAGCCTCATATTTTTGCCGCTAGGATTGCTGCAGTTGTGCTTCTTCGGTACAAATTTTTGAAAGTTAGAAGTGATGTGATCAAAGAGTATGTGTGATCTGTGTCGTGTTTGTTCATTTAGGATGTCATTTTTATGTGTGTTGCTATGTCTATACATTATAAACAAAACACAGATCACAAGATCACAGATTTCTAACTTTCAAAAATTGGTACTAATGAAGCACAATTGCACAATTCCTAGCGAAAAAATACGAGGCTGAAGAAGTCGTACGCCGAAAACGTTTCCTCCAAGTGTAAGTTAACAATTTAAAAACCTTAAGTTAACAAAAGGTCTGGTCGCAAGTAATATCAAAGTGTATATTTTATAAAAGGAAATATACAATTATTAAATAGGGAACACTCTGTTAAGAAAATATAGATCCGTAGGTGCAATCATGCATATTGTATAATGTAAATGTGTACATAACCGAATATTACCAACTATCGAAATGCCCAATATAAAAATAATTAATTCTTTTGAAGAAGACGAAAAATTAAGATGAAGTATTATCAATTTCAAATCGTATCCGAGATAAAACTATGAACACAGTATAAAAGGTTGTGTTATGTTTCAGTTCAAAGCCTTGAGTCAACGCTACATAAAGCAAAACTATGAATATGTTATAAGCAAAAAGATACTTTTGTCAATTATTTTGCCATTATCTCAGTTATTGCTGAAATGTTAAAGTCGGTTTTTTGTTGAAGAAATTTGGGAAGTATGACTATTTTACCTACGAAGATAGAAAAGGATTGTGCAGGCAGGTTTAAGTATAGATATAAAGTCCCAGGTAGAAGATATTAGGACAATCACAGGTGCATGGTCGCACGACAAACTGGAGCATACCTGATCTTTACTGGGATTATAATCAGGTATCCCTGAGACGCAAGAATCTGAAATCAGTGTTGAAATAAAAATAAAGAGTATAGGAAATTAAAATAAAAAATTGAAGAGAAGGTTTTTAAAAAATGAAATTATTTTTCTGTGCTAGTTGTCCGCTACTGGAGTGATGTGTAGCATCGTTAATGTAGTTTTAAACGCATTTGAATTTAATTACTTCATTAATAAACAAATAAAACGAATAAAATGAGTCGAAACTACATTTGTAATTAACTAAATATTGTACTATACGAGAAACGTATCCCTTATACTTAATCTTTCTCTGTGTCTCTGAGTTTTCTAACGAACAAAAATAAGATAAGAAAGTTTGATGCAAACTATTAAAAGTAATTTTTACAAAATAAGATTCTAACAATATCAGTAATAATTGAGCGACCTTGCGAGTTCAGGTTGTAAATAAATAAATAACTGTACGCAAACTCACAAATTATTATACTTTATTTTCACACGCGTTTTAATGATTTATGTCATCATTATCAGCGACACTACTACAAATTACAAGTTTTAGTTGTAAATTTGTAATAGTGTCACTAATGATGATGACAAAGGTAATTGAAACGCGTGTGACAATAAGGTATATTATTTTGTAAGTTCGTGTGCGGTTAGTTATTTTTTCTTTTTTAAGATTGTAATATTTTATTTGATGAATAGGGATTGCTTTAAGTTTGTAAAAGCCAAATTTTCTGTAAAAAATAATGTTTGCTGTATTCTAAACAAAATAATCTTTTAAAGCTATTTAGTTTATTCTAGTATTACCCTTTACTTACCATCCAGTTAGTAAAAGCTAAGAAGCTAGATACATTGACATGAGTCAACATTGTATTTCTTGAAGCGCGACTTCATGTTTACTCATTTGACGGGTTCATTAATATAGAAAGTTTTCTTTTATTAAGAGTTATTGAAATTTTGTCACTGATTAATCACATATTCAAAATGATCTCAAAACCTAAACTGGTTTTACTGTAGTTTATAAGATTCTGCTATAAATACAATGTTTAATTGCTATTCCTCTCTTCAACTAAGCAATAATTTTGTTTATTGGTTCCCCTACGTGCATCTCTCATCTTACGACTGGTGAAGCTCAGTTTTATGAAACCTAACATAAAAATGTCCTTATGTAGCCTTTAAGACATTAAAAATGTCGTCGTTAAGATAAAAGACTTTCTTCCTTCACTATTAATATTTGGCTTTTTTATAAAGTACTGATGTGCAAAGTCCAACAGTCACATACTAGTTCACACTGGGTCCTCTGCATCGGCAGCCATCTAACCCCCGGGATAAATTCTTCCTTGTGCCGTTCGTAGATCAGGTAGTTGTATCGTATGCTCGAAGATGTCAATAAAACCCACCCAGTCTCCAATTCTCACCCTAAATCTAAAAAGGAGCGATTATTTAAAAATTAGTAACAATGCACTCCTTACATAAGATATGCTAAGGACCCTGTCATAAAAAATAGTTGTAAAATTGGCATTAAAGTTACTATAGTAATCAAACTATAGTATAATTGGCATAGTATAGTATAAATAGGGTATGGTACGTTTGGATTTATAAAAGGTAAATCACAAGTTTGTTTCAGAATAAAAGAAAACAATAAAAAGGGCATAATAAATATGCATTTGTAAGCAGTAACTTCAATAAGAAAAGAAAAAAAGCACATGAAGTGAAAATGGATTTAACATCTGATTTCAACGTCATACTACTGAAGTGATTTACTTGTGCGTTAAATGTAGAGCTAAGGTGATGACTCAGAGGTTTAGCCTCTAGACTATCACTACAAACGTATACACTGGACAATTTACTAAAACAATAAGGATACAATAAAGAGAAAGAGGGAAGAAGACGGAAGGGTACTCAAATCACCATAATTCTCAGGTTGATATGATATTAGAATTTCACTAAGGAAATGCACTTTATATATTTACACGTCAATATATTATTTAATAAACATTACTTAATTAACATTATTTAACAAATTTAACATTATACTTTATTATGAACTAATAACATTATTTCACTATATAAGTAACTATATTAAATAACTGTGGCGTAACGTTTAACATAAATAAATGAAACCTCTATACCACAAATGACTTTTTTCTTTTATTTAAAACGTTATTTACATTTCGATAAGAGGTATTCGATCAGAGTTAATCATCTTCAGAGGTATTTTTATTTACAATAAAAATATCTATTTTACCAAAGGTATTTTCATTGTAAATTACCTCTGAGGATGAATGCTATGCAATCGAAATGTACATAAGGTTTTAAATAAAAGAAAAAAGTCATTTGTGATATAGAGGTTTCATTTATTTATGTTAAATTATTTATAAGTGTTGATTTATAATTCTACCACATTACAAGCCTTTATACAGATATGGCCTATCTAAGGCAATTCTACGTCATTTGTCCTAAACCTTAACCGAGGTGTGAAATCGATATAATGTTATTATTATTATATAAGTAATCACTGGTTATTATTCTACTCTAAACTAACATTTTAACCTGCCAATATTTTCAAGTCCCACACTTTAGTATTGTTTAAATAGTTTGTAAATTCCTTGGAGTATACGTACGAGATATAGCAAGAGACTTAGTCAGCTGATATGCAGTTGCATACTAGACATTTTGAGTGTTGGGTGGGGAGCCCTCAATCTCAGTGTTTGTTAAACCTTGCTGCTTTATCGGTCAGGCACAACCACTGAATCTTGTTCCCCACTGTGCCTGTGGCTAGCCAGCCTGCTTAGCAAGTTTCTTGCTAAGTTGTGAATTACACAAGTTATTTTTCTGAGATAATATATATATATATATATATATATATATATGTGTGTGTGTGTGTATATATATATATATATATATATTACTATACTCTACAATATACAGTAAGGAACACATCTGATTTGAAGAGACTCAAATGTATCTGGTGGCAAGCTTGGGAATTGAAAAACTATTGAAAAGCTTACAAAATTATTTACAAATATCTTCATTTTAATTTAAGGCACTATTCGAATCGTTAAAAATCAAAGAGAATTTGTTTTGTTTTCCTATTCTAAGCTGTATTTTCAAGTTTGGATAATTTAGAGTTTTACCACATTTTAAAACACTTATGTAACAAAAACTTCTTTTTTTCAGGCGAAAAACCAATGATGGTTATCACCGCCTAACTAAAATGTTATTTGAAAAGTGAATTTAGAATAAAACGAATAAATATAGCTAAACAAAATAAAATAAATGATTAAGACTAACTTTAACTATCTAAAACTAATTAAAATAGAATTAAAACAAAAAATACTGACGATTAAAGTTTTTACTCGTATATAAGCAAGTCCAGAATGTATAATCTGGAAGACATATATAACCTCTCTGCAATATACAGAATAACAAAAAAAATATTATTTAACATTTTAGATTTTTTCATTTTATTAATTTTGGTGGAATTACCAAGAATCTATAAACATTTTGAATCAACTCATTATTTTAGCATGTTATCACATTATTCTCACACAATAAAAGCTACTTTCATTACGTTTATTAATCAAATTAGTCTTGCCTATGACGTGTTTATATTTATATAACAGCATTGTTATCTACCCTTTTGATTTTTCTTGTTATCTACCCTTTTGATTTTTCTTGTTATCTACCCTTTTTCTTACTATACAAATTTAACATTCAGTAAATGAAAGAACAAGTTAGAAGATTTATTCATTGTTCACACGACCGGATTATTGTCGCCACGCCGTCTTGTTAAGTTCACGTTAGATAGCGTTCGAAATTCTTCTGAAATTTATAAATAAACCCTGACTAAGAGTCTCATTATTTTGATTCCTAAACCTAAAACATAAATTAACGCAGTAACGAAAAAGTAGATTAATTTCTTAGTTTTGTCTAACTCAAACGATAATGAACGTGACATATAATTCGTTAAATATTGTCTAACCATAAAACAATAATTCATATATTTAATAAATTTATCAAGACTAAATGCTTAGGGGTAAAAGTTGTAAAATATTTATGCATTTCTGAGGACTGTAGCAATAATGAGTATATCGCGACGGTCGATGATTCACTTAAAAATGTAAATAATTCATAGACGATTTCACTTTCATCATTTGGTGTTAGGGATATACACTTTTCCTTATCATTTTGCCATTCACTGTATTTCAACTACGAACATTTTTCTTATTGCTCTTCCTATTGGTAATTTCTTGTCAACAAAGCATTTTTAAGTTACTGAAAATGGTGGTGGAAATTGCTGTAGTTAGACAAAGATTTTGGTAAATTCATGGCAATATATTATTAGTTAAAAGTGTGACTCTGAGGTGTCTAATTTTGTTTAATTAACAAATGAAGATTGTATTTGTATAATGGGATGATCCCCATTTTTAAAGACACCATTTAGGCCTAACATTTTTGTTCCGAATATTAAGGTCTGAATAGTAATGTCTGCATGTTTAAATAGAGTAGAAAAGTGCTGTCAATTAGTTGCAAAAATATTTCCACAGAATAACATGGAATACGCTTGTTATAAGTATTGAAATTTTGTAACTTTTATGCACGATTACTTTATAAGAATGTTGTAACAATCAGGGGCATTGTGAAAATCAATTATGACGGCAATTAAGGGATAAAAATGCATTATTGGAATAAGTTCACTATCTATTTAAATCCTACAGCAATGTTCGTCAGTAAATATTTAAAGCTGATGTAAAATTTTATTGAGGTGTGACACAAATTTTAGGAAACCAGTGACAATTGTCAACGCAGACATTTCCTTTCTTTAGTGACGTTGTCAACGCAGACATTTCCTTTCTTTAGTGACGTTGTCAACTCAGGCATTTCCTTTCTTTAGTGAAAATTGTCAATTCTGACATTTCCCTTCTTCGAGGATGTGAAATGCAAACATGAGCTTGTTAATGTTATTTCGATTAACATTCAGTGTTCAAGTATTTTTCCATGAACGGTTGCGAGCGTAAAAGTATCGATAAATTATTCACGACCGCCTGCATTCACCGTATTGCAGAATAATATTGATATTTATACAAACATATTTATGTCAATTGAATAAACACAATGTCCCGTTTCAATTTGTGGACATACAAAACAATCGCATTTTACGTTTTTGCTTGTTTAGGTAAAATTGAGGACTTTGTTAAATCAATACAACAGCAAGCGTCTACTGAATAATTTCTTCATCAAAAAGAGGAAATTCGATAAGGTTCAAGAACTTGTGGTATAAAATTTCTTAAAAATTAAGTTATATAAATATAAAGTGAACATAATTTATTTTGTTTTTAGACCATTGAAGTCGTATTGATCCTCTGTTTTAAAAACTTGGATTAAAATTGTAGCTTTTAAAGAATTAGCTTGCAGCTTTAAATTACCCTAGTTTACATTCTTTTACAATTTTACTTATACTTTCTGCTATTGGAAATCAAAACTTACTAGCTGTAAATTTTTATTACAATTTCAGAGGCATTTATGAACTTTAGATGAGTTGAAATTGAGATACATGGGCAATATGTTGCCAAAACATTAAACTTCGTTCAGATATAGGTACATAATTTGTAAAGAAATTATGCACTTTTACAGTTACAAAATTATTCCAATAAACGTTATTTTTATGGGTGTAGCTAATAACTTTTCGTAGTGCCAGGTTCGTATCCAATAAGTAAGTTGGAGGCAATTTTTGATAACTCAAGATACAACATCTCTACATTTTTTAAAACACTAAACCAGGATTTTAAACCGGCCTTAAGGCCTTAGCATTTAGTGTGGCAAGATTTCTTTCGACGCCCTTGTTAAGATAAAGTAATTCAAATAGGTTTACCATTATTAAAAAATATATCCAACTTCAAAAATACTTAGTTTCAAACTTGGTTTTAAAACTTTTATATCAAGTTGGAAAAGAATTATTATATTCACTATAAGTGTCATATACATTAAACATGCCATGTACATTATACATCTAATATACATTATAAGGGACATATACATTATACATGTCATATACATTATACATGTCATATACATTATACGTGTCATATACATTAAACATGTCATATACATTATACATCTAATATACATTATAAGGGACATATACATTATACATGTCATATACATTATACATGTCATATACATTATACGTGGCATATACATGATACGTGTCATTTACATTATACGTGCCTAATACATTATAGTGCCATATACGTTAAACATGCCATATACATTATACATGTGATATACATTATAAGTGCCACATACATTATACATGTCATATACATTATATATACATGTGATATACATTATAAGTGCCATATACATTATATGTTACATATACATTATACTCTATACGTGCCTTATACATATATTTGCCATGTACATTATAAGTGTTATATACATTATACGTGTCATATACATTATACGTGTCATACCTAAATCTTTGCCTCTTATTTTGGTATTATGCTAAACTACTACTCAAGAACTTGAATATGCCACTCAGATTTATTTGTAAGTAGAAAATTGATAAAAATAATGTACGAGATAAAGAATAATATATTCAGGAGATAATACAAAACTGACCGAACATAGAAAAACATAATATAATACATGGTTTGTATGTCAAATTTTCGAAAAATGTAAAACTATAAACATATTTTTTTAAATTTCACTTTTCGCGGTTTGTTATTAGCAAAATCTTTTATTAAATCCATGAGATCTAATCCTGCTGCAATTTCTTTTTCAACAGATATCAACAATAAAGAGGTCACTCAGTCTTAAAACATTGTACTTCTTAGTAATGTTTCATTCCTTCAGTTTGGAAAAGCTTCTTACCCCACGTGCACGAGAATGGGTGACAATTTTCCTTTTCCCGCTTTTTCAACCATACAGGATCTGATACTGAATAATTCTTCTCAAAATTGTGCTCCGTTGCTATCAGAGTCCTCAGTTGTTGAGCATTTTTGTAAATTTATGCACGAACTTAAAAGTTCGCCTTTGCTGGGTAAGACAAAAAAGCAGATTCTATAATTGTGAATAAGATTTAACTGTTCAAATCTTTCTTCGGCAGATGAAATAGTCACATCTAATAGCGGATTAAATGATTCCACTTAGAATGTTTTTCTGAAATTTCAATGGGTTCATCTTGTTTATATTCATCAAATTGTCGTTTTACCCTTTTAAGAGGTTTAAATGATGCTTCAATTTTTGATTTATCTGCCAGTTCTTTTGCCCCAAAAATCGCTTGCTCCAATCCTGTTTTCCTTTAATTATCTAAACATTTTATACAATTTTTGAGCAGTTTGGTGCCATCTACTAAATCCATTTTTCCCCTGAAGTGATTGTCTAATGACATTGACTGGAAACAACAGCTCGTACCAAGCAATTAACGAAGTTAAAGATGGAAAATCTTCCAATTTTTCCGCCAAAGTAATCGTTTTATGTGTTATAAATGTATTTGTTTTTTTTTTCTTGGAACATGATTAAAGCATCATTAACACCACTTAACGGATTGGCTTCAAACATTCTATTTTTGCTTCCCGATGTGTGTCCCTTAATTTTTTGAGAGTGAAAATTTTGAAATCATCCGTCAAAATATTCCTATTCAGTGAGGCCGAATAAAAATGTACCGTTGTATAATACCAAAGATGTTTACATAATTTACGGAAAATTTCACAGAATCTTTTTTCGTTTTTCCATAAGTGCTTTAGCGGCTCAAATACTAATTTGAAATTTTGCCTGTAAATTAACGTGTTTACATTTTAATGAAATTTATCTTAAAAATTTTATTCGTCTGAATATTTGAAATGCTCTAATTGCTCTACTTGAAAATACTTTCAGCTTTCTACTTTCAGTTTCTTTAAATGGCATTTTCGTAACTTTGTGCATAAAAATCGTAAACCGTATTTTTTAAAACTGTTTTACGTTCATCGTTGTGAAAAATATCGTTCGATACACATTTCCAAGTTGTTCTCCAGCTCGTATGATTGGCATCCCTCGCGTGTCGCTTCGTTTCATGGCAGAACACTTCTACGCTTTTGTACCGAGAATAACTATCAAAAAAATTAGATTAGGTCAAATAATTTTTTCGTATTTTGTAAATTATTTCACTGCTTCCGATGAAACAAAAATGGATTAGATTTTGTCTTATTGGACTCTGATGCAACTGTAATTACTGCATGCAATAGTTTTGAATTAAAATTAAATTTTATTAAATCTCAAACAAATTTAAAAGTAAAAGCCTATCAAAATCCAGGTTTTTACATGGAAGTTTTTTTTAGTTTTTCAATAAAAAATAAGGTTTTGTCTGAGGACATGAAAAATTTGGAACATTTTTTCATACCTATTCTCTACTGCATACACATTTTCGCTTATTATCTTTAGTTCCTCTAAATATCTTTTAAAGAAATCTCTTATAATTACGTATGCCTTTTATCGTCCATAAACTATGAGCTTGCCTCTCCCTCCCCCTCCGGTACTGCCAGGGCTGATGGTTTCACTCAATTTACCGCATAGATTGTTCGTGCCCTCCATTGTTTGTAGTTAGAAACCATTTAAACTTTTACTGTCGTGTTAACATCTCGGTGGATCGAAATCCCGAAGGGTTTCCCGCTGGATACGGCTCTGGTTGTTGTAGTAAAGGAATAAATTCTTATAAAACGTACCTGAAGGAGCACTTACTTTGATATTATAATAAGGCCGACCTATTCAAAGGCACTTTGATGTCTCTTCTTCCCAGCACAATACGTAACTGATCTTTTGGTTTTATGGACAGGATGGAGATGCGGAGAAAATGCTGCTGTTTAAGAGGTTAGTTGTAATTATACCAAATATATCTGAGTTGGAATGCACTTTGGTGTGCATTACATGTGTAAGATGTAACTTGTTTGTATGTATATTTAATTTTGTTCAATATACACATAAATTGACGATTTAAATTGACTTCTAGCTCTTGTACTAGATTCTGTATAAACACAACGGGAGAATAATTTTACTTAAACAACGCAAAAAACATTAACAAATCATAACACTTTGCTAAACATTTCACTTTTATAAATCATAACTACAGAAACACACACAAATTTTATTTAAACTAAACAAAAAACAGACTTCACGAAACCGAATAATATATATATATATATATATATATATATATATATATATATATATATATATATATATAACACATTAAAATTACCCGCTACATTCACACTTAACCTGTAATTATACTATGATTTGTTAAGATATCAACAAGACTACCCTTAAATTCAAATAGAACTGCTAAATATAGTTCACTCACCTCTGCCCACCCCATCTATAGCACCTAGAGGTCAGTTAGGGTCCGGAGTTGACAAAAGGTTCTCTTAGAGCTTCCTCATTATAACGCCAAAGTAAATTCTACGCTAGACGCGGTCTTTATATTTAAAGTGTCTAAATAAACACTTGGCGTGATTTTTTATTACTGAATATACTGTATTATTTTACAGTGAAACTGCGATTAACCGTCAGTGTCTGTCGGTATCGTGAAACAATGCAGTTTGTTTACACTGTACTGTTGTCATTATACGGTGAATAAAACAACCAACTGTTCAGCACTCATAGGTCGAAGGCTGTCTAACTGGATTGAGTGGTTTAGAATATAAGAACGTTTCCCATGCAGAAGCTACTAGCCCGCACGACACAGAATCTTGCCATACTGAAAGCATTGGTTTAAAAAAAGAAAAGAAAATTACAATTTTTATTATTAAATCATACAAACAAAACATTTAGAGACAAATATTTTTATTCTAGTGTTATGTACATTTCGGTTTCGAGACATTTCCTCAGAGACATGACAATAGCTAACTCTACACATAATGAAATGAGCTTCTCAGAAATTAATGTACAAAAATTTGTACGTTATGTATAAGATATGACAATGCGACTTCGTGCTTATGCGCGGAGGGCGTGGCTTCACTTTGTTAAGAGTAGGCACCGACGTTCGGGATGGGGACAAGTAGTTTGGTTCATTATAAATAAGGGATCTGTATAGAGTTAACTAATTTTAATCTTATATGCAGCCATTGTCACGTGAAAGATGCTTCATAGCCTTGGGGGCCATCCTTCTCATGAATGACTGACTGACTGAATTAGCTAGTATGTATGGTCGCGTCTCTGAAGATGGTGACTTGGTAACCAAAAACAGTAGAATAAAAATATTTATGTTTAGGCGTTTTTGTTTGTATTATTTATTTATACGATTTATTTGTTTTAATATAGTTCTTCTTATAACCGTACATTAATACATAAGTATGGACATATGAGTGTTTATACCACAGTTATAGTCATTAATCATTTATTTATAGGTTTGGGTATTCCTCCCAACAACCCAGTGCTCACTCAAGTGTCACGTCCTCGGTGTCGGTGGAGGCGGTAAATGGAAGTATTACTGTTTATACAGCTGTTAATGAAATATACTTAAACTCAACAAAATATTGTATCAAAAATAAATAGTTAATTGGTTTAGTGTTTCTTTATTGTAACAATTCTCTAGCGTACATAGATGTGGTGAATTTAGAAACAAAATGTAACCTATTCCTCAATAACACTAGTCCAGAAATGGAATCACGATCTCGACAGAAATTGTTTTTTTGACATTTACGGCAGAAACAGATTGAATTCTGGAAATGTATTTTCATTGTTGTATTCTAAACGTGGATTAGGTTTACTGAGTAGCTCAACAAAGTTTGTAAATAAAGTGAAATAATTAAATGGATTAATTAAACTTTAAAATATGTAAGGAACGTTTAGTTAAGGTGGTTTAAAAATATTTGTAAATAATTTAATCGTTTACAGTTAAATAAATATATTATTGTCAAAATGTGCGCGAAAAATTTTTTTTGTAGAAGATTTTCATAATATGTAATATTTTTTTACTCTATCACAATTACGTATTACGACTGGTATATAAGGTGAATATAGGTACATAGTCCCTACGCCTGCTGGTATGTAGGGTAAAGACAGGTATATAGTCTCTACATCTGACAGGTATATAGGGTGAAGACAGGTAAATAGCCTCTACACGTGACTGGTCTATAGGGTGAAGGCTGGTATATCATCTCTACACGTGACTGTTATATTGGGGGAAAACAGGTATATCATCACTACACGTGACTGTTCTATAGGGTGAAGGCAGGTATATCATCTCTACACGTGACTGCTATATATGGTGAAGACAGGTATATCATCTCTACACGTGACTGTTCTATAGGGTGAAGGCAGGTATATCATCTCTACACGTGACTGCTATATATGGTGAAGACAGGTATATCATCTCTACACGTGACAGTTATATAAGGTGAGTACAGGTATATAGTCTCTACACGTGACTGGTCTACAGGGTGAAGGCAGGTATATTATCTCTACACGTGACTGCTATATACGGTGAAGAGAGGTATATCATCTCTACACGTGACAGTTATATAAGGTGAGTACAGGTATATAGTCTCTATACGTGACTGGTATATAGGGCGAAGACAGGTATATAATCTCTACACGGACTGCTATATATGGTGAAGACAGGTATATCATCTCTACACGTGACAGTTATATAAGGTGAGTACAGGTATATAGTCTCTACACGTGACTGGTCTATAGGGTGAAGACAGGTATTTCATCTCTACACGTGACTGCTATATATGGTGAAGACAGGTATATCATCTCTACACGAGACAGTTATATAAAGTGAGTAAAGGTATATAGTCTCTACACGTGACTGGTCTATAGGGTGAAGGCAGGCATATCATCTCTACACGTGACAGTTATATAAGGTAAGTACAGGTATATAGTATCTACACGTGACTGGTCTATAGGGTGAAGGCAGGTATATCATCTCTACACGTGACAGTTATATAAGGTGAGTACAGGTATATAGTCTCTACACGTGACTGGTCTATAGGGTGAAGGCAGGTATATCATCTCTACACGTGACTGCTATATATGGTGAAGACAGGTATATCATCTCTACACGTGACAGTTATATAAGGTGAGTACAGGTATATAGTCTCTACACGTGACTGGTCTATAGGGTGAAGACAGGTATTTCATCTCTACACGTGACAGTTATATAAGGTGAGTACAGGTATATAGTCTCTACACGTGACTGGTCTATAGGGTGAAGGCAGGTATATCATCTCTACACGTGACTGCTATATATGGTGAAGACAGGTATATCATCTCTACACGTGACAGTTATATAAGGTGAGTACAGGTATATAGTCTCTACACGTGACTGGTCTATAGGGTGAAGACAGGTACTTCATCTCTACACGTGACTGCTATATATGGTGAAGACAGGTATATCATCTCTACACGTGACAGTTATATAAAGTAAGTAAAGGTATATAGTCTCTATACGTGACTGGTCTATAGGGTGAAGGCAGGTATATCATCTCTACACGTGACTGCTATATATGGTGAAGGCCGATATATCATCTCTACACGTGACAGTTATATCAGGTGAGTACAGGTATATAGTCTCTACACGTGACTGGTCTATAGGGTGAAGGCAGGCATATCATCTCTACACGTGACAGTTATATAAGGTGAGTACAGGTATATAGTCTCTACACGTGACTGGTCTATAGGGTGAAGACAGGTACTTCATCTCTACACGTGACTGCTATATATGGTGAAGACAGGTATATCATCTCTACACGTGACAGTTATATAAAGTGAGTAAAGGTATATAGTCTCTATACGTGACTGGTCTATAGGGTGAAGGCAGGTATATCATCTCTACACGTGACTGCTATATATGGTGAAGGCCGATATATCATCTCTACACGTGACAGTTATATCAGGTGAGTACAGGTATATAGTCTCTACACGTGACTGGTCTATAGGGTGAAGGCAGGCATATCATCTCTACAAGTGACAGGTATATAGGGTGAAGAGAGGTAAATAGGCTCTACACCTGACACGTGTATATAATGAAGACAGGTAAATAGTCTCAACACGTGACTGGTCTATAGGGTCAAGGCAGGTATATTCTGCTGTATTCTCCTCACCTGACAGGTATATAGGGTGAAGAGAGGTAAATAGTCTCTACACCTGACACGTGTATATATTGAAGACCGGTAAATAGTCTCTACACGTGACTGGTCAATAGGGTGAAGGCAGGCATATCATCTCTACACGTGACAGGTATATAGGGTGAAGACAGGTATATCATTTCTACACGTGACAGTTATATAAGGTGAGTACAGGTATATAGTCTCTACACGTGACTGGTCTATAGGGTGAAGGCAGGCATATCATCTCTACAAGTGACAGGTATATAGGGTGAAGAGAGGTAAATAGGCTCTACACCTGACACGTGTATATAATGAAGACAGGTAAATAGTCTCAACACGTGACTGGTCTATAGGGTCAAGGCAGGTATATTCTGCTGTATTCTCCTCACCTGACAGGTATATAGGGTGAAGAGAGGTAAATAGTCTCTACATCTGACACGTGTATATATTGAAGACCGGTAAATCGTCTCTACACGTGACTGGTCAATAGGGTGAAGGCAGGCATATCATCTCTACACGTGACAGGTATCTATATACCTATATAGATATAGGGTGAAAAGAGATAAATAGTCTCTACATCTGACACGTGTATATAATGAAGACAGGTAAATAGTCTCTACACGTGACTGGTATATAGGGTGAGGACAGGTATATCATCTCTACACGTGACAGTTATATAAGGTGAGTACAGGTATATAGTCTCTATACGTGACTGGTATATAGGGTGAAGGCAGGCATATATTCTACACACCTGACAGGTATATAGGGTGAAGAGAGGTAAATAGTCTCTACACCTGACACGTGTATATAATGAAGACAGGTAAATAGTCTCTACACGTGACTGGTATATAGGGTGAAGACAGGTATATCATCTCTACACGTGACAGTTATATAAGGTGAGTACAGGTATATGGTCTCTATACGTGACTGGTATATAGGGTGATGGCAGGCATATATTCTACACACCTGACAGGTATATAGGGTGAAGAGAGGTAAATAGTCTCTACACCTGACACGTGTATATAATGAAGACAGGTAAATAGTCTCTACACGTGACTGGTATATAGGGTGAAAACAGGTATATCATCTCTACCCCTGCCAGGTATATAGGGGGATGACAGTTATATAGCCTCTACACCTGAGAGGTATATAGGGGGAAGACAGGTATATTGTCTCTACACCTGACTGGTATATAGGGTGAAGGCAGGTATAGTCTCTACACCTGACAGGTAAATAGGGTGAAGACAGGTGTATAGTCTCTACCCCTGACAGGTATATAGGGTGGAGGTAGGTATAGTCCCTACACCTGACAGGTATATAGGGTGAAGACAGGTGTATAGTCTCTACCCCTGACAGGTATATAGGGTGGAGGTAGGTATAGTCTCTACACCTGACAGGTAAATAGGGTGAAGACAGGTGTATAGTCTCTACCCCTGACAGGTATATAGGGTGGAGGTAGGTATAGTCCCTACCCCTGACAGGTATATAGGGTGAAGACAGGTCTACGTGGAATTACTTATTAATAAACTGAAATGAACAGATGAAGGTTTTTTCCACTAATATATTAACGAAAGTTTGATTAAACGTTTTTTTAAAATTATCTTTAGTTTTATTGAATTATTGTTTTTTTTTTATTTTAGCAGTGTATGTAAAACATTAAATTTTATTAGTCATTCTTTGGAAAAAAAATAACAACAAAATCTTTTAAATAGTCTGTTAAGTTTAAACTAATCAACAGTTTTTTTAAATCTAATCAACTTAACAATTAATTTTTTTAACATTATCGACTGATTTTACGTATTATCCAACTAACAAAAAGTGTAGGCTATTAGATCTAAAACCTGATCCATAAAAAAGAGATACTTTTATCATTGGGCTGTAAAAACTAGAGTTGACGTTATAGTAAAATAGTAAAATCTATCATTGCTTGTTTTAATCATCTTGAATTTCCTGAATAAATCATAAGTTATTATTCAGTAACTAAGTGAAAACTATCAACTTACTTGCTGAAGCGTTTTTATTGAGTAGTCGATTAACTTCGTCAATGAAATGACTGTTTAGAAACGCGTCAGCATTTAAGTTGATAGATTTCACTTAGTTACTCAAATAATTATGTATTTATTAAAATTTAATTGTTTTAAAATAATTAAATTTTATTCAAGGGTTATCTATATTTTTTTAGTCTATAAAGTTAAGTATTTTGGTAGCTTGTTAACTGTTAAGTTGCAATACACAATGTGCAGTAACCTTGAGATAGTAATAAAACGTATTCACAAAAAAAATGTTTTCTGTTGTTTAAAATATGTTTTTCCTTTATTATTTTATCGTCAATTAACTAATTACTTTACTTTTTTGTATGTTTCATTTCGTTACAACTAATATTAAGATATATTTTAGTAAGATACATATTTTAATTTGAAAATAATTGCATGGAAAATGGAGCTGCTAAATGTGTTTGTCAATATTCTAAATCTGAATTCTTGACTTTCTGCCCGCAAGTAGTGCTGACATGAAACCCAGCTGCGCCTTCCGCAATGTTTCATTGCGTGACGAACCCCCACGCTAGAACGTTATAAAGCTATGCACGTTATAAGGTGCTTTGTTGTAGGCTACACTGCAAAACTAACCTTTGTCTAATGGATATATTTAAGTGGCTTAATTTTATAGATTCAAATTGAAAGTAAAATCAGCGTTGTGCTTAAGTACCTTCTTTGTGCATGAAATTAATTAAATACTGGACTGTCATCGAAATTTTACGGAATACGATATTAATCTAAGAGACAATTTTAAAAACAAATTTTCTGCAACACAAACCAATAGAGCTAGAAGAGACTAAACTATATATTATATTCTAGACAAGAAGCAATCAATACATGTACAGACTCTAATAATCAGAAAACATTAAGTGACGTCAACAAACTATCTTACCTTAATTGATTACAATTATTTATATAATGTCTTTATCTACATTCACAAATACAAAAACCCATATTTTTGCCATTCTAACTTAATTCTGGTTTGAGTCTTATCTCTTTATAACGACAATAAGAAGTACCTTTCTTCAATGACGTGAACTGTGATTTTCTCTTGTTAATAATATTACTGTAGGCCTAATATAACAAATAGGCCATTTGTTTAACATTACTAATTTTATTCTAACTATTTAAATGATTTTTCTGCTTGCTTGACAAAAGGGGAAAAGCTAATCTCTCCCTATGAAAGACCCCGATATAATTCCGACGATGGGGTATCTACGTAAGTAGACTAGAAATACGGCCTTCCTATGGGTTACCCCATCTCAGGCATCCTAGCAGAAATATTCCTACATCATATTGAACAACAATACATTCTACAGAACAACAATTATTCACAAAAAATAATTTATTACCATAGAAATGTAGATGACATTTTATTATTATACAACGGCAACAAACGGCAAATCAAACAACTACACAATTACATTAATACCATACACCAAAACCTCACATTTACCCTCGAATTAGAGGAAAACAATAAAATAAACTTCCTAGACCTTACCATCACCAAACACAACACCAAAACAATTTTAAAATATAGAGAAAACCAACAACTACCGATAGCGTCGTACATAATACATCTAATCACCCCACACAACACAAACACGCTGCATTTAATCATATGTTACACCGCCTAATCAATATACCTATGCTACAGAAAGACTATCACGAAGACCTCAATACAATGAATTACATCGCTCAACATAGCGGCTATCAACATACACTCATTGACAACATACACACGAAACTTAAGCATATACATCATCATACGGCCACGCAGACAAACCACACAAAACAACAAATACCCTCACCTACCACAACAAAAACACACACAAAATAGCCACCACATTCAAAAAACTTCACTACCAAATATCTTACAAAACAACAAACACTTTAGGACAGCATATACAACCCTTTCGAAAACAAACAAACAAATACAAACTATCCGGTATTTACAAATTAACTTATAATGACTGTCCCAGCTACTATATCGGCCAATCAGAACATTCTATACACGCTTCGAAGAACACATTGCCCAAAGAAACTAAACAAACCCAAAATCCAGCTACGCAACACACCTAAAAACACGCAACACACACATACGGACATATATGCTAATTTAAACACTCTCCAAATATTGAAGCAAAGTAAAAAAAACTAACAACTTTAGAAAAATAAGAGATATACAAACACTACATAACAGATAAAGAAAACGTATTAAACGATCCCACACATTTTGAAGTCAACACCCTTTTCCATTATATAGCACAAAACCAAAATAACCCACCTCTTCCACAGTCATAAATTCCATCCCGACCACCTTTATACCTAATGCGATCCGTCAGTAGAGGCTTTCCTTTGTAAAAAGGAACGATTGTTTCGAAACGCGTCAGCAAGTAAGCCCATAACGTATTCACTTAGTTATGAACCTTATAATTATGGTTTAATCAGTGAATTCAAGATGATCACATCAAGCAGCTTTGCCTAGAAATAGTTTAAAAAGCCTTCCTTTCTACGAGACCTACGATTCCTTCCCCACATCCCAGAATTAGGATCTTTAATGACTATATTGTTAACGTAACTTTAATTTACAATTTACCATAATTCTTTCACATTACAATCAGAGGACTGTCCAATGAACTGAAAGAGTAGACAAGATACCTGGTTTCCGATTAACTCTACACTTACAGACTTCTACATACTCCAAACTAAAAGGGCAAATAAAAGTACACTTTACAGTTTAATCTAAAAAAATTCAAGCATTCGAGTGAACAAAATAATCCCTAACAGGTTTTTAGTACAATGATGCGTTACCAAAAATCTGATATAAATTTCAAGACCTTACTCTATGCTCTGGACTTGTCACTCGTCCTTAGCGTTCGAAAAAAAAAGATCCTACATTTTCATTCGCTTTTCTAGTACTACAAAAACAGTATAGAACAATATTGTAACATAGATTCCGCATATTTGAAAAATAAAATAAAATAACCAGTCCTTTGGGGCCATTGAAACAACCTGGTCCTTGAACTTATACTCAATTAATCGCAAATCACATTATTTATGATTAAATTAGATATACTAACTCTTAGAATAGCAGTTGATCGTATAGTTTTGCTTAACGTTCTAATTAGAGGACCATTGCCGCGATTGTTGTTTTTACCTCACTAAACTACAATACTCTACTGAGTACACTAGACTGGGACACCACCTTATTAGCAACGACAAATACTTCGCTGCACTCGTAGTAGTAAGGCCCTAAGAAGTACGCTAAAGTATCGGTTGTATACAGATTCTTTATATCTATATAATCAGGTATAAACTCGTTTTATTTGTTTACGTATTCTACTTATGTAGGGGTTTAGTAAATATATTTCACTGAGAATTATTTATTAAACAAACTCTTGTTGTGTCCCCCTAGCACAAATGGAAATGAACAACTAGGTTTCTAAATTCTTTCCTCTGGACTATCATCCCAGAAAATAAATTATATTTGTAAGTTGTCATTAAAACTAAAAGTTTACTGATGCAATTTTGATCAGTATAATAATTAATTTGAAGTACATTTTACGTCATTGGAACATTACGGCTTCTTTAATGACCACATACATCGTATTCCACATGACTCTACTGCTGCTGGGTACTGGCATGAACTTTGTAATTTATAGAGGTTTCGTCCGTTAAAAACTAAGCAGGTTTGGAAGTTTAACTTAGCGTACAGACTATCATGTTCACGATCAATACACTGAAAGCAATCGCATATTTGGAACCAACCCAAAAACTGGCTCCGTCTAAGAAACCGTCTGAAAGTAAAAGTTATTCACAGATATAGGGAACTCCATAGCACGCGTAAAATAAAGAGAATAGGAGGTTATGTTCAAGTTTTAGCTAGAAACGTACAACTATTGAAGGAAAATTATAAACATTCGAACTGTATTACTAACTAAAAGTACGACCACTAGTATACAATTTCTGACGCTTCTGTACTTAAAATGTATTAACTAGAGGTATGTTTACAATATACGTCTTTGACTTTACTAATGTTCTAGTTATTTCTAAAATAATTGTGTTTAATATTAATTCTAATCAAACATAATACTAAGAAGCCTACTTCTTACAAATATTTCTATAGCTTATGCACTTTCATAGGTCTCTGTAGAGTAAAGTACTTTAGACACGTCTAGTCTACTACTTTTTTCTAACGTGAATAACTAGTACCTACTAATGCAGTCTCAGTACTATATGACATCTCATTTAGACGTTTTTCTTGTCAGTTTTCTGTAAAATGAACTTAGGGCTTCATAAATTGTAGCATGACGAAATATTTTACTGGCAGTTGTTTTGTCTTCACTAAGAGGTTATGTTTAGTAATATTCAAATATAATTTCCGATGTATTCGGAATTGTATGTTTGATAAAATTATGTGACAAAGTATAAGATTTTATATTTATTTTTGTAAAATATATTATGAAGAAAATATCTTTAGAAAAAAAACTGTTCTGCATAAGATATTTTTTACGATTTCACAACTTTATGGTGAATGTAGCTATGATTACATTATTTAATATTAAGAATTATCTAAACCTATAATTATATATATACAAATATAAAATACGTTTTCTTGTTTAATAATTTAAAACAACATAGGTTATTCAAATACAAGAATATTTATTAATTTATATTCAAAGCTTTTCGTTGGTAAACAGTACCAACATCATCAGGAATGAAAATAACAATAATCATTGCAATGGTTATTGTAATTTTCATTCCTGATGATGTTGGTACTGTTTACCAACGAAAAGCTTTGAATATAAATTAATAAATATTCTTGTATTTGAATAACCTATGTTGTCTTAAAATATATATATATATATATATATATATATATATATATATATATATATATATATATATATATATATATATATATATATAGAGAGAGAGAGAGAGAGAGAGAGATAAATTTGTATTCTTGGTAGCCTTGTTATGTGATAGGTTAGATTTTGCCTGGAGAATGTAGCGTGAATTTTCTATACTACGGGTAATTTGAAAATATATTCTCTTGAAAAACTATAAAGATCATAACACGTCTGAAATGAGACGTAACGTCCGGCAAGAAGTTTACACTTATATAATGTTGACGTAATCATCTTTTGTTTTTAATTATTACTCGTTGTTAGACCTTTCTCTATGATAAAAAAAACGCATTGTACGTTTGAAACGATCTAATCTAAATTCCAAAATTAAAATATTTTACTTACCATTTTGTAATATTTTGTTTTATATTGCATATTATTCGTTTCAAATCGTGAGCAGTTTAGTTTCTGAATGAAAATTTTCTATTTAATTTTTCGTTTTAATTTTTGAACTTCCGAACCGATGTATTATAGATTAAGAGTTGTTATTCTACATGTTTGAAATATAGATATAATTTTAATTTATTGTCCCAACTGAAGAAATAAATCTTACATCAACGTTTTCCATTTTCTGACATTCAAAGTATGAGCTTTTACTTTAGCCTGTATTCATCAGTCAAAAACTATGGTAGATTATTAAAGAAAAATTAATAAAATCATTTTAACGCTGAGAAGATAAACGTAACATTATAGATCCTGAACGAGATTATCCTGCAGACGAAACCCTATTTTAATAAAACAATCAATAAACTTCACAATAATAAGATTTTCAGGTATTCCCAGTATGACGTAGCTCGTTGCCATGGTAACACTAATACATACCTGTGTAACTGGAGAATATACAACCTTCTCTGCCGGGGGCTATTTGTATTAAATCCCCCCCGTGTAGTACAGCTACATAAGGAAATTTTGTTTAATATACTTACAGTGACTATACTCCTAAAAGTAGGAAAAACCATCATTATATGATCCGTTCAGTAAACATTTTACAACGTTAAATAAATTCAAAAAATCAGAGAAGATTTCCCGTATAAGTGATTGTATAAACTATCCCTGAATGTTGTTAACAAAACGTTACACTATTTTACTCATGTGTTAGCTTTATTTAAAATATGTAACATTGAAAAAGAAGGGTATTACATAAAACGTAATAATTAGTGCTGGCATATTGATCACGGAAGTACCTACTTTTGATAATCCTGTGTTTAGTCGGCAACACAGAATGTTACAAATACATTATTACAACATTCTGGGCATAGTAACTGTAGATATGTTATATAAATGTAATTCACATGCATTACAAAAATAAGTGTAATAAATGTATAATGGGATAATAATAGTTAACTACTAATAGAAAGGTATTTGCCAGACAAGGCCTCGTCTCTGGTTTCTGCCCCGACGGTCTGGAGAGAGTTGAATCATTTCTCTTATCCCCACTCTCGATTATTGACTGATTCGTATCATGTCAAACTGGTAGTGTTTGAGGACTGTGTAACTAGTGTAACCACAGCGCCACAGTGTAACCGTTTCACCAGCGCTTAGTCCTACTCTGATGGCTCCCAAATATCTTACTGTATTTAATGACCGTTGCGCCATACTGACTATGTGGTAATGTCACGATTGCCGTACTCGTATTTCAATATTACTATATTTTAATGCTTAATAATTTAATTAATTGAGAGAGATAGTAATTAAAGGTGGTATTTCCAAACGTAAAAACTATGTTTACAAATATGAATATATATATATATATATATATATATATATATATATATATATATATATATATATATATTAATTTGTGTGTGTGTGTGTGTATCACAATTCAAAACCCTTTATTGATTTCAATTTGGGAACTGTAGGATCGACAGATCTCTGAGCCCCGCTAATCTCGACTTAACAACAGTCCATAGAGGCACATAACACTAGCATCCAAGTCTATGACTCAACTTAGCTGTTGTCTTTGATAGATCTTTGAGTCACACAGTACGCCACTGTATGTGTTTACAGTATTGGGCTACTGTTCGGTCTAGCGACAGCCCGTAGAGGCACAACACTGGCATCCAGGTGTATGACTCAACCTGGCCACTTTCATTGATAGATCTCTGAGTCACATAGTACGCCACTGCATGTGTTTAAAGATGTGCGTTTCTGGTCGACCTAGTGACACCACGTAGAGTCACATAACACTGGCATCCAGGTGAATGGCTCGACCGGGCTGATGTCTTTGACAGATCTCTGAGTCATACAGTATGCCACTGTATGTGTTTACAGACGTGCGCTCCTGTTCGGTCTAGTAACATCACATAGAAAAACATAACACTGGCATCCAGGTGTATGACTCGACCTGGCAGCTGTCTTTGACAAATCTCTGAGTCATACAGTATACCACTGCATGTGTTTATAGACGTGCGTTACTGCTCGACCTAGTGACACCACGTAGAAACACATAACACTGGCATCCAAGTGTATTACCCGACCTGGTAGGAGTCTGTTAGATCTTTGAGTCTCACAGTACGCCACGTCACGTGTTTACAGTAATGCACTCCTGTTCTGCCTAGTAACATTCCGTAGAGGCACATAACACTGGCATTCAGGTGTATGACTCGACCTGGCTGCAGTTTTTGATAGAACTCTGAGTCATACAGTACGCCACTGCATGTGTTTACAGACGTGCGTTACTGCTCGACCTAGTGACACCACGTAGAGTCACATATCACTGGCATCCAAATGTATTACTCGGGCTGGTAGGAGTCTCTGTTAGATCTTTGAGTCTCGCAGTACGCCACTGTATGTGTTTACAGTCGTGCACTCCTGTTCGGCCTAGTTACATCCCATAGAGGCACATAACACTGGCATCCAAGTGTATGACTCGACCTGGCTGCTGTTTTTGATAGAACTCTGAGTCATACAGTACGCCACTGCATGTGTTTACAGACGTGCGTTACTGCTCGACCTAGTGACACCACGTAGAATCACTTAACACTGGCATCCAAGTGTATGACTTGACCTGGCTGCTGTCTCTGATAGATATCTGAGTCACACAGTACGCCACTGTATGTGTTTACAGTCCTGCACTCCTGTTCGGCCTAGTAACATCCCATAGAGGCACATAACACTAGCATCCAAGTGTATGACTCGACCTGGCTGCTGTTTTTGATAGAACTCTGAGTCATACAGTACGCCACTGCATGTGTTTACAGACGTGCGTTACTGCTCGACCTAGTGACACCACGTAGAATCACTTAACACTGGCATCCAAGTGTATGACTTGACCTGGCTGCTGTCTCTGATAGATCTCTGAGTCACACAGTACTCCACTGTATGTGTTTACATAGTATGCGCTCCTGTTCGACCTAGTGAAAGCCCGTAGAGGCATGTGCCAGTAGAACACTGGCATTCAAGTTTATGACTCGACCTAGTTTGGTCAATAGATGTACGTGGCTTTGAGCCACGCTGTACGTTATGATCTATCTATCTACAAGTGTGCGCTACTGCTCGACCTAGCGACACCACGTAGAAACACATTATGCTAATGCCCAGCTGTAAGGCTCGACTAAGCAGCGGTGTTTGATAAATATGAGTGACGTTGTACGCCACTGTATGTCATTACGCTAACTGAAAACTAGGCAACTTTAATGAGCAACAACCAAGTACAGTAACAAAACGAATAAAAAATCTACACGTTTCTTACCTTATTAACAATTTTTTTGTTCTTTGAAAATATAATTTTTAACGTGCACTCCTCTAGGCTTGGGCCTGTTGGTAAATCTAGTCTGCAAGAGGACCCATAGCTGGAGTGACATACACACACACACACACACACACACACATACTCAGATAAAATTGTTATTAAAACAAATAAATATTTTATTGTATAAGTAGTTTATCAGATAAACAGATTAAATTAATTTATTACATTAAAAAAATCTCTAATTACATTACACAAATCTGTAGTCTAAATTAAAATTGCATTTTTGTTACATTTCATTAAAAAACGCCTTTGAATCATTATTGAATTTCTACGAGCTTGAGTAATCAAAAGTTTTAATTTAGGCTACATTTATTTAGGTAGCTATATATATATATATATATGTGTGTGTGTGTGTGTGTGTGTGTGTGTGTGTGTGTGTGTGTGTGTGTGTGTGTGTGTGTGTGTGTGTGTATTCTTGTGTAACAATACAAAAATAAAACAATTTACAAATACAAGAATAATTTATTGAATTTACAATTCAAAGCTTTTCGTTGGCAAACAGTACCAACATCCTGAGGAATACTAGACAATATCCTCAGGAATTCTAGGAATCCTAGTCTAGTATTCCTGAGGATGTGGTACTGTTTGCCAACGAAAAGCTTTGAATTGTAAATTCAATAAATTGTTCTTGTATTTGTAAATTGTTTTATTTCTGTATCTATATATATATATATATATATATATATATATATATATATATATATATATATATATATTTAAACATATATATATATATATATAATTATTTAAACATATATATATATATATATATATATATATATATATATATATATATATATATGTTTAAATAATTATAATGTGGATAGCTTCAGTGATCAAAAGCTTTAATTAAGTTATTTGAGTAACTTCATTTGTTAAACCCTTTAACTTACCGTTATTTGGGTAAATTACATTATCAGAATCCTAGATACAATTATTTATCAATTGTGTAATATCAATTTAGTTGGACACTTTAACAATTTATTGAATAAAACCCTATAGTTTTAACACAGAACTGTCAACAAGAAAATATGGCCTTTACACACAGTACATAAAAAATAAAATTAGTAATAAAATCGATCCTTATTGAATCCATGACGGAATCTGACTAAATGGACTTTTTTAGACACTGTTTTTATAAAGGGCACAATTAAAAATGACGTTTAAATAATTGTAGTAATTTTGGAACTGTCTGCCATAATATATGTTTTAAAAATGTCCCCATTAGGTGCAGCAACCTCTCAACAGCGCTTCTCTAATTAATGCTTGACAGCAAACACAAGCGCTGGCTTTGCCACTTTGTTCAGAATTCAAGGTGGCAATCAATAACCATGTTTTTGTACTGCACTTTTAAAAAACATCAAACATTTTGTTTTCGTTATTTTCTAAAAAATGGAGAAATGATAATGTAATGCCTTACATATTCATGAAATATTGTATTTTACAGTAACTGTTACACTCAATCAAAAACAAAACGTAAAATATAATTGGCCCAAGATTTTATTAGTTCTTTAAAAGTTTTTTTTTAAGTCAAATTTGTATTAATGGTTTACAATTAATTTTTATGTTTCGACTAATTTTTACATAGATACGTAAAGATTACGTATCGTAAATTTTACGTAAAGTTATATTATACATAGGTATATGTACAAGATATATATATATATATATATATATATATATATATATATATATATATATATATATATATATATATATATATATATATATTAAATATGGTGATATGTTTTCTTGTAATATAGTTAATAAATTAAAAACATTTCAAAAACAAAAATACTTTTAATGCATATATTATTCAAAGCTTTTCGCCGATAAAAGAGTACCAGCATCTTCAGGAAAATAATTATGTAACAAAAAATGTTTTTTGTTAGGTAATTATTTTGCTGAAGATGCTGGTACTGTTTTATCGGCGAAAAGCTTTGAATAATATATGCATTAAAAGTATTCTTGTTTTTGAAATGTTTTAAATTTATATATATATATATATATATATATATATATATATATATATATATATATATATATATATATATAATGTATTTAAAATTTTCAAGACGTATTACACACATTTATTGTTTTATGTTATTGTCAACGATATATTTACTGTAATAATAAGGTCTTGTTAATGATTGAATGTATGGTATGAGGATAGTTTAATGAACCAGATGAACGGTTAGATAAATAAGGACATAAAAACCCATTGGTCTGAGAGATAGATTGTGAAGAATGTCCTGGAGCAAAAACGTGAAATAAAGGTGGACTTAGGGAGAGTAGCTTTCCTGGTACTAAGGGTGGGAAAAAAAAGACAGCATGTAACTGCAATATACGTACAGGGTTATTTCCTGTCAACACGCAAGCCGTAGGTGTAATATGATGCTATAAACAATAGTAAGAAAAGAAGCAATATAAAACAAAAACAAAATTTAAAGCTAAATCCTACTTAGGTGGACGAAAATGTTTTTTATTTTAGCTACGTTTTAATAAATAATTACAAATAATATAAATACATAATCTATTCGATAAAACGGCTGTTCTACAACATAACCTATAACATCAAATCATCTGTTTTATGAAACCAAATGTTTCACTTATTTTAAGCCAATTTGTACGAAATAACTATATTGCATACCTTGCTCCTTTTTTAAAAGTTTTTCTCATATATAAAACTAAAATTAATCCAATAAATTCATTTTATAAGTTTTTTTTAAACTTTATTAACATCAAGTGGCATCCACTACAAGTTAAAATAACTTGAGTGGATTAATAAAAAGTGTTTTACTAACGATCGAAAACTTGTTCAATATATATATATATATATATATATATATATATATATAGTGTGAATTAATAGTAGGAATTTAATAAAATCATATAATTAACCTTATATGACCATTAGATCCTTTCATTTAGACCAACTAAACCTTTGATTCTTGAATTATTTTAAATCATAATTAATAACGTATCAACTTTCTAATTTCGAGATCTTTGCCACTAATTTTACGTTTGTGTTTCATAGCGTATAGCTAAATAAACCAGACCAATAATTGAACACTGAATCAGAGAAGTAGTGGAACATAAATTCTTAACCCTTATAACTATATGAAGCAACTGTGGCGTAATGTTTATTTTTAAATAAATAAAACCTCTAAACCACAAATAACATTTTATACCAGTTGCTGAAACATTAATTTTGTTAAAAGAATTTTTAATTGAAAATAACATAGAGATTAATGAAGTTAACGAATATGTAAAATTAACTAAATGTTGTATGACTCAGAATTATTTTTCATTTAACAATGTGTTTTACCAACAAAAAGATGGAACAGCTATGGGGAATAGTTTATCACCTTTCATAGCCGAACTTTTTATGAAAAATTTTGAAAAGGAATTAAGAAACAAACTCCCGTATTTTCCTAGAGTATGGATTAGATATGTAGATGATGTTTTCGCAATTTTTAATACCAAAGAGTTTAACGTAGAACATTTCTTATCATTAATTAACAATGAACATAAAAACATTAAAATTACTTTTGAAATAGAGCATAATAAATGTTTACCGTTTCTTGATGTATTATGTTTTAGAAATAATAATAAAATTGAATTTGATATATATAGGAAACATACAAATAATGATAGATATATCCCGGTAGATTCTAACCATTGCAAATCCCATAAATTAGCAGCTTTTAACACTATGGTTAATAGGTTAATTACTATTCCATTGCATAAAATAGATTTAAATGTGAGTTGGCCAGAATTAAAGAGATCGCTAAATTCAATGGATATGACCCTAAAATAACAATAATTAAAAAAGTTTAGAAACGATTCTACTACCTTAATAACACAAAAAGAAAATGTTAAAAATAAATTCATTAGCCTACCATTTGATATGGATTTAACAAAAGGTCTAGATAAAGTTTTTAAACAGGTAAATTTAAAAGTAGCTTACAAAAGCTTAAAAAGAGTTGTATTTTTTAAATACCTCTGAAGATGATTGCTGGGCAATCGAAAAGTACATAAGGTTTAAATAAAATGTTATTTGTGGTTTAGAGGTTTTATTTATTTAAAAATATTCTTAACCCTTGTTACAACACGATGTTTTTGTCTGTAATTGAGTGCAGACGTTGAAGGATCAGATACGACACCCCCACTTCTGCTAACAATGCCCACCATGTCTTACGTTCCGGTTTTCCTACACTTACATATCTTATTAATAGAAATTTTTCCTTTTCCACAGCAACGTACTTCGTTATTCCAGGCGCATAGTAATTGCATCAGCCTTAGTATTTCGGAAGGCTGACTAGTGACGTCACGAGGCAATTTCGACCATCTGTAACAACTCCCACAGTCACATTTACTAGCTGTAGACAATATGTGTCAATTTGTGTTTAGAAAGTGTTGTTAAGTAGAAAACATTATCACAAAATATGGAATGAACGATCCACAACAAGAGTTAACTTATGAGAGAGACAAAATTTCGTTAGTTAAAATGTAGAAAGGCGTTACATTCTGGGGTAAGATTATAAAACAAAATAACCCCAATTAAAATGTTATACGTAGGCTTCATATTATTCGGCCGTTTTATAAAACCTTTGTAAGATGTGTGCACATTTTAATTTCATAATGTTGATTTAAATTTATATTTTGTTATATATTAATACATAGAAGGTACTATTCCATTTAAAATCCTGCCTGTAAAAGATATAAACAAAAACGCTAAGCATGCGTCATCTTGATATATCGTAGGCGTAGACTTAACTCAACAATTGCAGAACAGGCGCTTATCTACAAAAAAATAAAACGGTTACATTGTTTACAGATATAAAGAGTTACGATATTTATGTACATTTTGATACTACAAAAAGTATCATCAGAAACTTATAACACATTTACCCAAATGTGTGTAAGAGTTTTGTAAATTTATTTCCGTGAGTTAATACTTTTTCCACATGTTTGTCAGTTGTCTGACCTTGTTCTCGTTTAATTCTTTGACTGCAGTTTTTCCTTTTATTTTTACTTTATAAGATACATTATTTTTCATAGTTTTTTTGTCTACCACTGATGTTATATCTTTACTGAAATCTAATATTGTTATCTTTACATTATTTATTTTGTTGCTTCTCTTATCTGTATATGTATATGTCGATATCTCATCTGTTGATCTGTATATGTTAAGTACGGTCTCATCTTTCTCTTACATACTCTTAATTTGTTTTCAATTCTCATAAATTTATATTTAGTTGTTTTTTTTATTTTTTCTATTTACCATTACATTTAGCTTCCTTGTGACTTCTACTCACAGGTAAATTGAACTTGTTAACTTTCTACAATTTTACCCTACGAATTGCATCTTCGTGGTTTATTGCTGTTTACCATACATTTAATTCTTTTCAGCCGTTATCATCATATTGAAATTATCTCCCTTAATTTCTGTTGAATGTATAAAATTATCTTTGTAAACCACTCTCAGTTTCTTTTTTAGAGTCACGACACCAACGCAGCTTACTATACCCGAATTTACTTATTTTCGCTTCCATCTTATAACCATCATGTTTTTTTAAAAACTTTCATTAACTTTTTATTTATTATTGTAAAAACAAAGTTATATATGTATATTAATCACTTAACTCTAATTTATGACCATCCGAACATTAAATTTTGTAAATTTGTAAAAACTTACTGTGTTTTTAAGACTACAAAATTCAATATATATATATATATATATATATATATATATATTGTTTCTTGTCTAGGTGTTTTACCTATTGTTTTCATGTCTGTATATACTATACATCTAAAAGTTTCAAATTATCTAACTGTACTACTAAACTACCCACGATAATGTGATTATATCCATTTTTTATTTCCACAAAACATTTAACGAAGGCGTATTAGGTTCTATTGTGTTTATATCTTTTTGTGTGATGATATAATTGTGTCCACTATACTACAATTGCTTTTTCTAAATCTTTATATTTCATCGCCGTACTATTTCCGTCTATTTTATAGCCAAGAATATGTGAATCCATGTCCCCCTCCTCTACCAGCTGTTTACTTCCCAATCATAGTTCTGATGGCATTAAAATTACCAACAAATCATTTATTCTGTTTTCATTAAGGGCGTTGATAATGTTAACGCTCTCTTTACCAACACTCCTATGGTTACCAGGTTTTTCCTTTATTTCATTTTGGCAACACGTTTTCTTTCTTGTTTATTGATATTTTTACATTGGTTGTTAAACAGCTTCTTAATCCATATTATGACTCTATGTCTGTATATTTTATTAACTTGATGATTATTTAGTTTGGTCCAGCGGTTTATCTATTTGAATGTTTAAATTCCATTATTTAATTTTGCTCTATAATGACATTAATTTCTATTTTTAGTTTGTTTATTCTAACGTTTAAATATTTTCTATAATTTTACTTACAACCCCTTTAATAACTGTTCTCACTCTCTCTATTCTCTTTCGACATGCAAATCTGAGAAATGTTCAGTCTATTTCTACTTAATCAATACATTTATCTATTCTAAGAAATTAGAATAATTTTTCACTCTACTATCAATTCAATTAAGTAAATATATTATTATTTTCTTAAAATTTAGATTTACTTTTCGGCTATAAATATTTAACATTTTTCATGTTAATTAGTATTCAAGAATTTTATGAGTATCTATAAACCTACTCAATTATTTATGTGTTATGCCTAAAGCTACAATGATAAGCTCTTTTGATTCTGTAACTATCAGGTTGGATAACACAAGAAATTGGCGAATAATAATTTTCAGTTATTTCCAGAGTCTCTCTTTTAGTTATTATATTTTTTTTACCCTTTCGTTAATGTTTTTTTCAATAAAACTTGCATTTATATATCTCAAGAAAAGTTTCTTTGACGACTCAAATCTTCTGTAATCTATTTCTATAAAACACAGAATTGTTCACATTTATCAAGTGCCAGCAGAATATGTTCAGGATTTACATCAAATATTACTGACAAATAAATATACACCAGCTTCTCAAGCTAGTTTAAGAAAGCATCAAATATTACGATAACATGTGCATTCCGGATTGTTGCTTGAGCTATTGTTAATTCTAAATGGCAAGGATTAGAAACTAAACACCTTTTCCATACAAACTAAAAGGACAAACTCGGAGTTCCCTCAGATGTAAATAAACATAGTCCCTAACATAAAAACACCTTTTCTATCTTCCCACCCATCAAACTTCCTGCCTTGCAGATAACCATCCTTAGATACAGCCCACTACCAAAATCCCTGTTCCCACATTTCTACCCGCAGCCAGTGATAGACGCTGCAAAACCTCGAGGGCCACAAAACCCTCTTTTCTCTGGCTGACTGACTGATTTTCTATTCTCCATCAATGACAGGTGCAGCAAGAAATACAAATTTGTAGAAGATTGGTCAGATGACTTTTTAAACACAATCGAGAAATAACGCTGTAATATGAAAAAAACGCTTATTTACAATTTTTATAAAATTTATTAAATACAAGTACAGATATCTTTCAAATCGAGTTTTATTTCCATCCCATAAAAATTCCCACGAAAATATACGAGAAAAATACGCTAAACGGTATTGCGAAAGAGTTCGTTGTCTATAGCTAACAACCTTTAGAATAAATTGAATGTCACAGGGCAAGTTCTAAAAGTGATTAGAGGTGACAGCTCTTCATTGATGTCATCCTATTATTGCTTTAACAAAGCACATCACTTCCAATTACTCAACTGTGTTTTTAAATATTATTTTTAGCATGAATCGATTTAACTTAATAATGGTTTGGAAAAACAATTATAATTTAGTTGAATCTATGTGAGTAGGGAGTTATATTATTATGGTACTCAATGTAACCGTTCCCTGAATACTCACACAATAATTTAAGGTTTTAAAAACACTTTTTAATAATATATTATTAAAATAAAGTATTTTTTGAGCAACCCTCTTATTTTCAAACTTTCACTTGATGGGTTTTTTCACTATCATTCTTGAGGATTTTGAATAGAAACCTATTTATCTATCTACATGGTACACAACCGCTACTTACTGAAATATCTCAGCAGATACGTCTCGCATTGTGTCAGTGCATTGTTCCATGCTGAGTGTCACGGAAAAGACTATCTGCTCAGGTGGTTTGTGTTATTGTCAATCTTGTTCAATGTTTTGGTGTTATGTGATGTATTGTTGTTTTGAGAGTAGTTTCTACTTCATATAAATTTATTATTTTAATTATATTGACTTGTAAATTCACTTGCCAAGTTGAATAACCCAAAAACTGAAGGTTTTATTTTAATTATTTTATACTCTTATTTATTTAACATTAATTATTTAAACACTTGTTTTAGATAATTTTCCGTTAAAAAAAATAAACTTTTTTACTACAAAATTTCAGTTTTCTAGACTAGGATAATAACAAGGAGTCAATTTTACCCATTTAAAAAATAAATGAAATGTTGAGTTTTATTCAAACATGATATTATCAATTTCTAAACAACGTGTATTGCTTTTCAGACTATCATATAGTTTATATTTTTAAACACACATACACGCGCGCGCGCGTGTGATAGAAGATTTCAGTAAGGATTTTAAAAATCGCCTATTAACTCCGAATCTTTTTTCTTCTTGTGTTATGTGTGTCAATACGCGATACTGATCTATAATATGAACGTAGGAATAGAGAACCTATAAATAGACATTCTATTCTATTTATAGCTGTGATTAGTTGACATTTGTTTACAATATTATGACAGACTACTTGTTCCGACGACCATGCATTTTGATCAATGACTCATATTTACAGTAGTCAGTTCTATCGTTCTTGTGTTGCAATACACCTGATGCAAACGGCAAAAAAATAAATAGAGGATCCAGATACTTCTGCCATGTGGCACTTTGTTACATCAATTTAAAACTATGTTGACAACTGATGTGTCTAACCTAATAGATAACTTTTAATACGAAGGTTTGAGAATAATTAAATGGCATTTAATTTCCTATAAGAAAAGCAATTTTATCTCTATTTCCCATAGTAGGGCCTGAATTTTGTGATTATGGAAACAGTTTCAGGATTAGAAATGTCTACAGTACCAAATTACTCATTGCCATAAACAAAGTGGATTACATCCAAAGCTACATTCTATATACTTTTACTGAGAATAATGTACGTTTAATCTGATGATCATTTCACCCACTATATTTATGAAAAAAATAATTTATCTTAAATCGCTAAGTTATTGAAATATGCACCTTGTTTTACAAGAACGTAGCTAATCCGGTTGTATTTCAGACCGGAGGAAATATTGTTGACTCAAAGTGTTCAACAATAGAATAGATTTATGTTCAACAATACACTGAACAAGTGCAAAACCCATCAGTTGCGAAATTATCACCGGTTTAGTGGGCTAAAACTTTTGTTAAAATAGTATATAACTTGGAGAAAATAAATCTCATGATAAGCAAAAAATAATAATATTATTATTGATCTTTCCTTGCCAATAGTCTATGTTTTTTTATCTATTTAGTTTCCATAAATTATTTTATAGATCTTCATAAAAAGTCACAGATATCAAAACCTTTTGTTTTAGATAAATTTGTCCTTGGTTGGTATGCTTGTAATAAATACGAAATTATCATTTACTTTACAATCTTAAATTGCCTTATAGCTTCTATGACATGAAATGAATCACAATAACTTATAAAACACCACCAGTGATGCCACATTACGCTAATCGGGAATTTTTCTGGTACCTACTTCAGGTTTGGTTGAAATTGTTTTAATTTACAATGTTACGTATTCTACCGAAAATTCAAATTACATAATTTTTATATAACATTTCCTTAGGGTGTTTTTAATAGATATTCTGAAATGGAAACCAAATTCCATCAAAGAAAGTTTTAATGCAAAAATCGAGATTGTAAAATTTAGTGACGACTGAAATTTTGTTAGGGACAGCGAGAATCGAATAAATACATTGTGTACTCTTTAATTAGATGAACTAACCAATGTTCGTAAAGAAACATCCTGTGATGGACACCCTTGGTTTTTATTTGTTTCAAGTAGAAGATGGCTCTTAATATTATTATGAGAAATATGGAAATGATAAAACAAAATAGGAAATAAGATTTCATGAGATTTGTTTGGGAATGATGGGGAACTTATGTCCTTCAGACGGCAAGACAAAGGAAACTGATGTCCTTCAGACGGCAAGACAAAGGAAACTGATGTCCTTCAGACGGCAAGACAAAGGAAACTGATGTCCTTCAGACGGCAAGACAAAGGAAACTGATGTCCTTCAGACGGCAAGACAAAGGAAACTGATGTCCTTCAGACGGCAAGACAAAGGAAACTGATGTCCTTCAGACGGCAAGACATTCGACAAAATTCTAAAACTGTAAACAAGAAACGTACCCCACATTCACTTTAATAAATAGTCTTCAAATCAACTCAAAATGTACAAACAGGATATAACCATCTCTTCAATATTAAGCCCCTCTAGCCGCTAGAAATGTTTACCTTTGAATTATTTTATGTCCGCCAGAGCTCTTGTTATTTCCCTTGGAAATAATGCACACAATTGTGCGCCAGCACGGCTCCTGCCTCACTCGTCATCTCTTCACATTTTCCCTTTATAATTCACATAAATCTTCAGACGTAGATAACACCACTTACATCTTTCTCGGTGTTTGTTTACCCGTCTTCGCCGGTGTAAGGTGTAAAGTTAGTGTTGTTTTAATTTTTTATACGAAAAAACTATACTGTAATGACGTTTCTTGATGTAATCATCTTGAATTCACTGATTAAACTAATTTTACACTACTTAACTAAGTGAATACGTAATTGCTTAATCTTGAAATGTGAT
>JBAIZL010000004.1:187207231-187269731 GCA_036971475.1 Prosapia bicincta | reverse complement strand
ACGCTACATTTTTTATTGAGTATTGTTCAGAAGAAAGGTTGCTATTAAATAGTTTTTATCAGTTAATAAATATATTAATTTGTTTAAATCTTGATAAATCTCAACAAAAATAACTCAATATAACGATAATAATAAGTTATGTATTTTTAATCCAATTTTTAAAATTAAAACGATCTTCGTCTAACAAATGTTTAGGTAGTTTCTCTCAGTGCAAAATTAAAGGTTTATCTCTATGGAAAACTTCGTAGACGTGGAATATAAAAGTTTTCACTTCGAGTGCTACAACCTATTTTTTTTTTTTTTAGTTTTCAAAAATGTAATCATAGTTTTTTTTATTTATTTGAACGTTTTAACGAAAGTAGTAAATTTCTGCGTCCAGGACACATAGTTGCTCAAATGAATATTTGAAAATAATTTACTAGAGACCGGATGGTCAACAGTTAGACTTATTAAGCTGATTAGAGTTTAGCTAGTGAGAACAGTTGGTAGCAGGCTAATTACGAGAGTATATTATTAGCTAATATACACATCGGTACATATTAAAAGTTCTGATAGCAGAGTAGATTGTTATCCAATCACTAATGAAGGTGACATCTCTGCCGAAACTAATATGCATCAATAAATTAGTGTATAGTGGGATTTTGAATTTTGAACTCTTTTAATATTTACTGTTGTAAAGTTAGACTATTCACCTAAAGGATAGGACAGCGCCAAAAAGAATTACTGGCAGCGCCAAACATTTTAATTTATAACGAGTATTAAAGACTCAAACCTAGGTTTATAATAATGGGGAGCTGAACTGAATTGCTAAACCAGATGACTGGATATTAGGTGCACTTTTATGTTAGCTATTCACAAAAGATTAGTTGCGATCTTCAAAAGAGTTTTGAAGTTGATAACATAAATTCCTTGAAATTAGTATTTGACAATAAACATTAAAATTTAAAAAAACTATTGAACGTTCCTAAAACTACTTTCTCAATTTATAGTGTCTCCCTTTAGTCCATACTCTCCCTGTATATATATATATATATATATATATATATATATATATATATATATATATATATATATATAATAAATTTAAAATATTTCAAAAACAAGAATACTTTTAATAAATATATTTATTCAAAGCTTTTCGCCGATAAAATAGTACCAGCATCTTCAGGAAAATAATTATCTAATAAAATATTTTTACACGTCTTCGGATAATAACTTTTACACCTAATTTATTAGATAATTATTTTACTAAATAATTATTTTCCTGAAGATGCTGGTACTATTTTATCGGCCAAAAGGTTTGAATAAATATATTCATTAAAAGTATTCTTGTTTTTGAAATATTTTTAATTTATTAACTATATTACAAGAAAACATATCACCATATTTAATAGGTAAAAATATTTTATTAGATAATTATTTTCCTGAAGATGCCGGTACTATTTTATAGGCGAAAAGCTTTGAATAAATATATTCATTAAAAGTATTCTTTTTTTAATATTTTTAATTTATTAACTATATTACAAGAAAACATATCACCATATTTAATATATTTAATATATATATATATATATATATATATATATATATATATATATATATATATATATATATATATATAACTTTGCAACACTGTGTTCTTGTATTTACTTATCACTTGCGCTATAATGTACTTAAAACAAGAATCTTACTTTGTATATTATATGTAGTGTTATATACAACTCGAAAGTGTTGATGCTCGAAAATGAATACACGTAATTAGTCCTCGAAAGTCGACTCCCATATATACAAAGTAAAATTCTTGTTTAGGTACATTATAGAGTAAGTGTAAGTATATATATATATATATATATATATATATATATATACACACACACACACACACACACATCTTGTTTAAATTTTCAATTGTTAATAAAATATTTTTATTCGTCCACTCAAATACATTTTTTTAAACCTGAAGTAGACGACACTTGATGTTGATAGTTTTTCAAATATTAATTCATTAATTAAATATTACTAATTAATTTCAATAATTATTTTTTCTCTTTCTATTTTGCCACATAATATTGTGATTCTGTCAAAAGCATATACATATCTATATTAATTGTAATTATTGAATAGTTAAATATTTTTTTTACTAAACTAGGAATTGATTTTTTTAAATTTATATTACTCGTTAATTAGGAATGTTTTAAAACTACTTGACAAGGGTGGTGACAAAGGTGTGATATTATTGACTGATCTATAAAAATATAAAAGAACCATTTAAGTTGAAAACATTAAGAAGTAACTAATATTATGTTGGGTATTGAGCTCGGTTTACGAGATCAATGTAGCGCCTAATATAGTAATTCAGAAAAACATTTTCATAGTCTTACATCAAAATGTTTATTCGCAATCATACGTGTTTAAGAAACAAATTTAGGTTCGCCAGTGACTATCAAAGTACAAATACAGACCAGTAGCTACTGTAGTTGAACATTTATTATTGTTAGTTAATGTATGTTTATTGTTAGCTTAAATTTGTTTTATAATAATCGAAAGCATGTAAGAAGGTAATTTATATATTTATATTTTAATATACAGTAAATAACTTGTTTGTAAGTAAATAATAAACTATTATAAATATTACTTTAAATAAATCTTAACAGAAAATCGTAAGTAGAGTAATATTTTGAAAATAATTCCAAAATAAACCATTGTTTATGTATAAATAAACCAATATATATATATGCATATGTATAACCCTTTATTAATAAATAATATATATACATTTTAACATTTCAACACTGTTTTCTTTTATTCACTTATGATTTACACTCTATTGTACTTAACAAGATTTTATTTGGTATATATGCGAATCAACTTTCGTGAACTTTCATTGCGGTTTTTATTTTCGAGCTTCTTCTCAGAAGAACACGTAAATAGAGTTCTCGAAAGTCGACTCGCATATATACCAAATAAGATTCTTGAATAAGTACAATAAAGTGAAGTGATATATATATATATATATATATATATATATATATATATATATATATATATACATATATATATATATATATATATATATATATATATATATATATATATATATATATACTAATATTAAATATAATGATACGTTTTCTCGTAATATAATTATTGAATAAAAATATTTCAAATGCAAGAATAGTTTTAATTTATATATTTTTCTTGTTGTAATGAAAAATATATAAATTGAAACTATTTTTGTATTTGAAAAATTGTATTCAATATATACATACATACATACATACATATATATATATATATATATATATATATATATATATATATATATATATATATGTAGATTATGCAACACCGTTTTCTTTTATACACTTATCACTTTCACTTATGTACTTAAACAAGAATCTTACTTGGTATTTATGCGAGCGCTTTCAGAGACTAGTAAGTGCCTCCATCTTCCGGCATACTGAACGTATTTTGGACTGCGAGCTGTGTGGAATCTGCTGTTGACCTTGATGTACCGTTAACTTCTATTTTTAGTTTCACTGCACTGTGCGAGTTTTTAGCGTTTGTCTTGGGGTTTATACTGTCTATTAGATTGAATAATTTGTCGATTGAATAATAACGACAAATTATTCAGTCTAATAGACAGTATAAACCCCAAGACAAACGCTAAAATCTCGCACAGTGCAGTGAAACTAAAAATAGAATTTAACGGTACATCACAGACAGCAGATTCCACACAGCTCGCAGTCCAAAATACGTTCAGTATGCCGGAAGATGGAGGCACTTACTAGTCTCTGAAAGCGCTCGCATAAATACCAAGTAAGATTCTTGTTTAAGTACATAAGTGAAAGTGATATATATATATATATATAACCTTGATATTAACATAATGTTCAAGACCTATCGAAAGACATTGAATATTGTGTTTGTATAAATGGTTCGTGTTTATGGTATTTGAGTTCTATCCAACTCTATAATTTACTATAAATTTTAAATAATGTAAGAACAGGTCAGATACATTGAATAATGAAGAAACTACTCAGATATATTGAAAATAAAACTTGTAACGATATAAACAATTGAATTGGAAAAAATTGGCACCACTTTAACAAAATTAATCACTTGATAGCGATGTGGTGCGGAGTGAATTATAGGTAGGCTTACGGTACAGACATAAATCTTGCCTAGTCTTGAAAAAGGGAGGGAACCTCGCGTGGGCAGGGTTACTTTCCTAAAGCGTTTTACTGTTCATAACTAACACATCGCACATTGCAACAAACATAGTGTAATGGGAAACAAACCTCTTATTGTAATGAGCAACTACAACTACGGAAATATTTGTAAACAAGTTATTGTAGCGAAGTGGACTACGTAAATTGGCCAAGGTATCCTTCACCAAGACCCTCTTAGGCTGCATTTCTATAAATTGTTTGAGCTATCACAAATAAAATACAATGTTGGTTGCACCATATAACAATGTAGTGGAATGCCGGAATAGCAGGAAATGCCAGAATATTAGACATGTACAAGGAACAGACCTCCAGGGGACAGACGTTTGCTTAATTGACCTCGAAGTGTTTGTATTACTTTCATTCATAATTACCTTCAGTTTCTGCCTTCCCTAATAAAACATAAAACAAGCCAGGCCTTGCTTCTTTTACTTTTGTCATTTGAATAATCTGTTGTTAAACAAATACTCTATAAAAAAATAGTATCTCTTGATTAGGGCCACTCAAACGTTCTTGAATGGAATTCCAATAATTATGAAAAGAGCAGTTTACAGGGCACATATTAGTATACATTATTATTATTATTATTATTATTATTATTATTACTTCTACTACTACTACTACTAATATTATTATTACTATTTATTATTGATTTATTATATTATTATTATCGTTGTTGTTGTTGTTGTTATTGTTATTCCATGTTCTTCTATTAAATGATTTCCCAACCAAGAACTATTAAAAACACCTTCACTTGTTATCAACTTTTCGTTTTTTCGAAAACATTTTATACCTTTTAAAACACATATTTAGTACGCATAACAAATTTCTAACACTACTGAATGACAACTGGTTAAAGGAGAGGAAAGTCGAAAAGAAAAATGAAAGGGTAGTAGGTAACAAGGAGAGAATGGCCTGAATGCTATTTCCGGCCTTAGGAAGAGAGAGATGTTCCAACAGAAGCTTTCTCGCCACTTCCCTTAACCACTAGGAATCTCCCGGAGTTGCGATCCACAAACAATAATTAAGATTTCCATTGATAGGAGTTGTAAATGTAAAACAAGAAAATAGTGAGTGTCTGCTACTATCTATGTGCTATTTGTGGGAACAATATTGCTATATAATTATTTTTTATTTTTTCGCTTTTAACATTTAAACACCGATTACTTTAGAAAATCACTTCAAAGAGCCACTTCTGGACGGCGGACCACTTTAAACTCTTCGTCGGGTCGGAAGTGAAGTGACTTCCGGTTTAGCTGATTTCGCTCTGTTTGAAATCATTCTATTCAACATACATTAAAATTTATTTACGAAATTAGAAACGTATGAAGTATTTAAATTAAAGGAAACTTCGAAGTCAGGATACACAAGAAAATAAATAAGATAAGATTCAACAATGCTAAAAATAATGATAATTACAATAATGTAACACCAAAATCAAGTAAAAGAATGAAATAATACGTTGTTTTGAAAGTGAATCTAGTGCCTAACTTCATATTGGTTTTAAAACGATTTTTCGAAATTGCAAAAACGAAAAAGTGCTTCAACTTACAGGCACGTTTTTTAGGTAGTAAAGGCGTTTAAAAAATCAAACCCTTCATTCGTAACTTTCGTATGTTTTGTTAGTATACAAACATATAATTTGATTAAACAGCTGTTCTCTTCATTTAGAGGTTGAGTTTAAAATATTATTAAATGAAATTTCCTATAAATTCAGGAATATTTCATTCGAAATATATTCGAATAGATTAAATGATACCATATGATTTCATATAACAACCGTAAGGTTATGTTGTGTTCTGTATTGTTTAAGTACGCTAAATATTTTTTTATGAATATGACCATGTTTTGCACGGAAGAAAACTCATCTCATCCGTGACGCTTCGTTACGCGTCGGTCTTCTTATGTTAGATATGATTTCATATAACAACCGTTTTAAAAAAGTTAGGTAGTGTTCTGTATTGTTTAAGTAGGCTAAATACTTTTTTATGAATATGACTACATGTTTTGCACGGGAGAAAACTCATGTCATCCGTGACGCTTTGTCGCGCGTCGGTCTTCTTATGTTTTAAAAAAGTTAGGTAGTGTTCTGTATTGTTTAAGTAGGCTAAATAGTTTTGAGCTAAATATGACTCCATGTTTTGCACGGGGGAAAATCATTTCATCCGTGACGCTCCGTTATACGTCACTCTTTATATTATTATATGATTTCGTACAACAGCTGATTTTATGTTATCTGTAGGTTGTGTTGCCGAACATTTGTCTAAACGTGACGTATACTCATTACTAAGTTAAAATTTTATTATTCCTATGTTTTAAAACTTACTTAGACACATGTGACACTTTTTAAGAACTGAATTCAAAGAAATTGAATAAATAAAAATTTTGTCAGTAAATTTTTTGATGATTTCAGAAAAGGTTTTTTATAACTTTATTCAAATATAGTTATTTAATTCTTGGCTTGTGACTGACTTAAGTTATTAATCATTGATTTAAACATAATTTTAAGACTACATTCATTTTAAAGTTTAAGCTTTCATGGTTATTTTTCACACTTATAGACATTAGTATTTTTTATTTAAATTTAATTTCTTCTATACTCTTAAAGTAATATTTTTGTATCAATGGAATACATTTTCATAAAATACAGATAGCGTAAACTATTTACGCTAAAGTATATTGAAAAATATATTAAAATAAATATCAGAGTTGTTTGAGTTAAAATAAACAAATTTAAATTGTTAGAAAGAACCGTTTATATATCCTACGATATGTTTGAATTTTGAGTAGAGTTATTGTAGGCATATTGAGTATTTGATTCTTGTGTATGTTGTGTCAGTATAATTTTCTTTAAAAATAGTGACGCTAAATGATTTATACAACCATAAAGAAAAGCGCCGTCGTGCGAGTCTCCAATGTACTAAAAACATTTCCCTTATGGTCACAACTGAACAACCTCGACAAGCGACTTATTCGTATTGGGGGGATAGACCTGTGGCTCATTCCAAGGTTGTTTACAGAACTTGAATCTATTTACCAAACCTACAATGGATTTGTTTATTTTCTCGTATTTTCCAATAAATCTGGTTAAATGTAAACATTTCTAATTGTCAAACTATTTTCCGATAAGTATTAATTAATGAATAGGTCAGGTCTCTTTTCTTTAAGACGGGAAAATTTGTTTAATTTTTATAATTTATTGGTTTGTTGTAATAGTAACGAAGAATTTTTGTTATAAATGAAAACACAATGATGCAACAGATATAAAATGCATGATTAGTAACGATTTTTTTAAATATAATATAATATCTTATAATTTAGTAATAAACAAGTAATATATATTTTGTTTAGTCGATTCCTTCTTAAAATCAACAGAGAAAAATTTTATATTAGTTCATTTTATAATTACAATTAATATAAATATGTAAATACATACGTCACAATAACAATATTAAGTGGCAAAATAGAAAGCGAATTTCCTTGCAATTTTCCACTTTCCTTTCTAAATATGGTGTTGTACTATTATTTTTGTTTGTAACTATTTATACACTTTCTTTTTTTTTGTCCCTCGCATTGTGTTGTAGTTTCTTTTCGCTTTCCTTTCACATTGCCTGTTTGTGAAGCAAGGTTTGATAACGTTAATAGAGTTTGTTTGTTTATTTTACTCTTTTCATTCATTTTTAATCCTAGAGCATTATTTATGATAATGTATGGTAACCATGGCAACAATTTAAGGTTATACAATGGAGTTTTTTTCTTATTGATCTTTAAGAAATTAATTTTTACTTATGGAAAGTTGGCTCAGTGCCAAAGATTTCTAGACCTCGAACATAAAGATACTCAGTTCGAATCCGACCTAGACTCCCTAATTTTTATAATTTATTTATTAACTGAATATTTGATAAAACCGTATTAATATCAATTGTCAACAACTATAGGTTGAAAAAATGTATTTGAATTTGATTGGATGAATAAAAACGTAATTTATTAACGATTGAAAGTTTGTAGAAGATATATATCAGTAGAGAGTGAGCTAATAGAAGGAAATTAAAAAGATTTGAGTCTGTGCCACTTTATATACTAAGTCAAATATTATTTCTTCTTTTTAAATATAATCAATTCTATTAAAAAAAACAATTTCTACTCTATTCATAAGAATAAATCTATTAAATTCTTAAATTACACAATGTTAAACATGAAATTAAATGTTCCCTATAAAATTATTTACTTACATAAAATAAATATTTCTTTTTGTTTATATATATATATATATATATATATATATATATATATATATATATATATATATATTTACTTGGTTGGTGTATAGACTATCGTTTTGTTTATGGACTTCCTACCTTGAATTTCATGTGCCATTTGACCAGATGACATTCTTACAACTGTCCCAACATTATAGCATACAGTAGCATCCGAAAAAACTACGTTTTCGTGATCATTATTCCTTAGACATGCATTTTTAAAACAAACTTCCCGTAAAATATTTAAATTCATTTACGACTTTAGTTTTTTAATTAAAGTTTAATTTGAAAAAATAAGTAATTGAAATTGAGTAGTTTAAAGTAAATTTAAAACTCAACTTAGAGTTTAATAAAGTATTACAACGACTTCATTAGTAAAATATTTGTATAATTGTTTTCACTTTTCAAGCCATTTTCTGTTTTTTTTCTAGTAATTCAATTTTTTTTTTAAATACTTGATAAATTCTGGGTTAAATCAAATTGTTTTCTCACTTCTATGTATGTTATTTAAACATAGCCTACATTCTGAACTAATGATTTAAAATGACCCGATCCATAAATAGTTAATGAAATCTGAAATTTAAATATTACCCATTTTGTCACTCACGTGAAGTTCTTTAAATTAAAGAAACGATTGTTTCAAGGAAGCAAGAATAATCAATTTATTATGAGAATGTTACTGTAACTAATTTGTTGTTCTTTTTGAGTAATAATTAAACGTATGACCTAGAGAAAGAACATAGACAATTAATTAAAAATTACCTAAATATTGACAGTGGCATTGTCGATATTCTTCTTTAGGCCATATTTAATAATGACTTTAAGAGAACAACAAATTAGATGCAGTAACGTCATTATAATAAAATTAACTATTTAAAACTAACCTCAACTAACAAAACACTAAAAACTGATTAAACTCTGATGTTTCGGCTAGTAAAACAGCACTAAATTTTAATTTATGTTTAATAAACCAAGGTTTTGTTCCATTGTAAACTCATCAGGTGCGATTTTTGTTTGAAGTTGAACGCCTGTAGCTTGGGGAGCCAAACTCCACGGGCAGAGAGTACAGGATGAGTGGGGCAAAGGTAAGACGGAGAAGAGGTTGAATAATCAAGTGCCAAAGAAGCTTCTGTTGACCGAGACATTCGCGTGAACTCAAAGGCTCCCACATCAGAAGGAAGAAGACTTCAACAGAAAGAAGTGGAACGAGTCGGCATATTGCAAACTTTTTACAAGTGGCACTTGTGAATGATTACATTATTGTAAGTGCAGAAAGTTTAATCAATCATTAGCGCGTCTAAAAATAAGAGTATAGTGCCTGTGTGTGTGTGTGTGTGTGTGTGTGTGTTGTCCGCAATATAAGAATATGTTACTAAAATGCTCTTTCTCGATCTCTTTAATTAAAAAAGGAAATAATAAAACTTGGTTGACCTTGAAATATTTAGCTCAGCCGGCATTTTCGATCAAGCTCACATAAGTGTGACCGGTTAGCAAGTATCACAGTGTTAGAAGCTGTTTTTATTGTTTGGGAAATATAGGAATACTAGTTCATTAAAAAGGATAAAGTCGTGTCAAAGAAATATACCACTGGTCAACAAAGGCTCTACTTAGGCCTCGTATCCATAGAATGTGAACCATGTTTCAAGTAGTTTTTCAAGTAAAACTAAAAAATGTTTTTCTATCGAGGTAAACAATAGATTTCTTGCTAAGTACAGGAGAATGAAGTTTAATTTTATTAGTGAAAACAATATACCAACTATTTTTAAAACTTTAACATTCTCTAGTTTAAATAGCCCATAGGCAAGGTCAAAATATAATGTAGAACTTAATTTGCATTTGGGTATAACTTTATTATTATAACTTTATTCGTACAAATACTAGTGTCCATCTGTACTAAATTAATTACTTACGTTTCCATTTTATCAGATTTTAAAACCTAATATGAGTTTATAATCAGCGTTATCATAAAAATCCAGTTATAAATGTCAGGTTAGTCATAGATTCCCTTTTTTTAATTCCTTCTATTTGCTTACACTTCCCTTATATACTATATATATATATATATATATATATATATATATATTGTACAAATTATCAATCGTTAATAAAATACGTTTTATTCATCCAATCAATTTCAAATAGATTTTTTTAAACCTATAGTGGATGTCAATTGATGTTAATACAGTTTTTTCAAATAATTATTCAATAATAAAAAAAGAAATATTGGAGGGTCTAGGTTAGATTCGAATTGAGTATCTTCATGTTCGAACTTTAGCATTTTGGCACTGAGTCAACTAGCCCATAACTAGAAATGAATTTTTCAAAGATGTATGTGAATTTTTCTTTTGCCACCATCTGATTGAATCGAAACCTCCATTGTAAAACCTTAAATTGTTGCCATGGTTACCATAAAATATCATAAATAATGCTCACGGATTAAAAATGAATGACAAGAATAAAATAAACAAACAAACGGATTATCTGTATCAAACCTTGCTTCCCAAACGGTCAATGCGAAAGGAAAGCGAGAAGAAACTACAACACAATCCAAGCGACGAAACAAAAAGCGTATAAATAGGAACAAACGAAAATAATAGTCCGACACCATACTCAGAAATGATAATTTAAAATTGCAAGGAAATTCGCTTTATATTTTGTCACCTAATATTGTGATTCTGAGATATGTATATACATATTTATAATAATTGTAGTTATAAAATACAATGAAACTAAAATACTCAACTTCCTCTACTTACTCAAGTAGGAATTGACTTTTAAAAAGAATTTTATATTACTCGTTTATCCTTATATTGCGTTGTAAGCATTGCTAATATATCCCTAATATATCACCACACACTACTGTTTTTGTAAAAAAATCATTCACTTAACTGGCATTTTTAAAGTCAGCGAAAGTTGGGCAACTTTAAAACATTGTAAAAAACGAAATGAACTCCGTAAATTAATGAATATATATAGTTGTATGAAAGCATAAATAAAACATTCGTTATTTAAAATTGAAAAATACCAACATTTTTATTTAATAGCTATAGCTTAATAGTAAACTGTAAGGAGTAACTATAATAACTACATCATCCAAAGCAATACTATTAAATCTTTTTAAAAGAAACCAACCGAAATATTACATTATGTGGATGGAGTTTTTCCAGGCCCGCATTACTGTTGAGGGAAGTAGCGCAAGAACTTTCCGAAGACAAATGTACGCTATGTTTCATCGTACGTAATCTTTCACTATAATAACATGGAGAAAAGTTGTCATATTGTCACAAATCTTTTTATTCTTCTGTCATCGACACCAACACTTTTTATTTTATATTTATATAATCAACATATTATTTTACTTTTAAACGCGCTATCCAGCAATACGTTGCTACTGTGAATTATATAATAACTTAAATTCTACTAGTAAACTTTTAAGGGAAAACAATTTAATTTTCTATTATTTAATAACTGCGTTATTATTTTAGGTTAACCTATAAAACCTACTCTCTTTGAAAGCCTTGCATTGGTTAATATCAGGTTTTAGTGATGTCATCGAACAGATGTTGTTCGTATAGCTTTAAATATTGATTTGGGTTTGGTTTAACTAATTGATGTGTCCATCCAAATGTAACTGAACTAAAAATAAATGTGTAAAACAGATGTAAACATATACGTATTATGAAAAACATTGACGTTAATACAAGAAGTAAAGTCGAACATTATGGAATGATACATAAAATAGATACAAATAATTATAAAACATCGTAAATGAATTATAAAAAGAAATAATGACATTGTACGATTTCAAATTACTTAATATACTGATTTTTTAAAAAATATCTTCAAATATCTGTAACGTTTTAATATATATATTTCTGATGTACGTAGAATCGTAAAATGTATAAAACAGTTCTAATAATATATGACCGCCAAAAATAATGAGTTTTTATTTTTTATATATTCGTAAGTTTGTTTTCATTTTACGTTTTAAAACGATCTTGTTTTTAAAAGTAGTTTTAATAATTCTGGAAATTTTACTTGAATTAAATATTTTTTTTCATAGTTTTTCAAAAATTATTATTTTTTTAAATCTTGTGCAGCTTAGTAGGCTATGAAGAATGTATCTTGCTATCCGAATATGTCAATCAATAGGGATAAATAAACGCAAATTATTGTAAAATTCTTACCCCTGCTGAAATATCAATTTTACTAGAATATTAATTTAACTTTAAATAATTTAAATTTGAAACTCCTTAATTTTAAATAACTCTAAATGCGATTCTCATCTCCATTCCTTTCCAGCTAGCTGTTAATGTATGAACAAACATTATAAGTTCCAAGAATAAAATTTAAAACAAAATTCCTGATAGTGTAACTATAATACTACAGTATGTACTATAATATTTCATAGCAAAACCTGACAGTTATCAAAGAAGTTATTTTTGGACCTCCAACAATCGATATATTTATATCTCCTTTGTTATTATTAATCCTTTCTGTCACTTTCCTTTGATTCTAATCTTATTTTACACATTTCGATTGTAAAGGATATTATGTCTTTTAACCCGGTTCATTGCGTTGATCGTTTAGGAGCATTGCTTCCGGACTAACGAGCTGTATAAATAAACAGGGTGGTCTCGAGTCTACCCACCTATAGTACACACATTTACTTTGATCATTCAGTAGTCACTTGCGTGGAAAACGCAACATGTTTGACTGAAATACAGAATGTCTCTATTGAAGTCTTGTTACATACCGGCATTATGTGACATATAATAAGTCTAATAACTACTCAATTGGGCTTCAGAAAGTTATGTGGGTTGATTAAAAATGTTAAACTTTTGGTTATAAACATATTGGGTGAGATATTTTTCTGCCGTATAAAAGGGGCGACAAAATAACCTCCCCATTTTTAAACGTAAATAAAAACATTGTTTTTCTGAATATAACAAATGTATTTTTTTCACTTATTCCATGACGCGGAAAGATTTTTATACTTGGATTTAAAAAGGATATCGGACAAATGGTGGCCCTGGTTGTCAAACACTGGTGCAAACAAACTCTGAAGCCCTTAAAGACTCTCTCCAGCAAGGCTTCCTAGCGTATTGCTTGTTTCAAGCCAGGTAGGTTCCTGGGACAACGTCACAGGGGGTTAGGTAGAGAGATCGTGCTGGCCATGCAATGTCTCCTCTTCAAGAAATCTATCGACCAGAAACATTTGCCTCAAAATACGGGCAGTATGAGCTGTGACACCTTCCAGTTGGAATCACAAATTTTCGTGAGGCCGCTCTTGTAATGTAAATTAAAATAAATTCCCAGTCATGTTGGCATACCTGTTCGAGTTAGCAGTGACACCAACGCCACCCTCTTAAAAATAATGTGGTCTTATGATTCCTAGACGTGACAACCCGCAGTATACAGTAACACGTCCCCTATGAAGAGGTTTTATTATGGATTACTTGTGGGTCGTTTTCTCTCCCATAATTTTTTTATTTACACCAGCAGACAAATGAAAAAAACAACGGCGTCTGGTGGGAAGATTTCCAACATGATTTGACACGCTTCCGTACGACTCTGCAAATCTCGTAGTGACAGTTCTTGCAAAACTACTTCTCACTACAGGGCAATGCAAATCGGGAGGTTATTTTACCACACCTTGTATAACGATGTCGAATTTTTAGTTGTTTACGCGTTTCGTATGACTTCCATTTATCAGAAAATAAAACGTAACTGTAGCTGTGAATACATTCGTACTTAAAAGTATGTATTATGTTATGATAGATGGAAGTTATCTGAAATAGTCAACGACGAAGAATATACAGTGTTCGGTATAACAGAATATAAAGGGTGATTAAAAAAGAAGGCCGGTCTTGATATATCAAATTAAGGTATTTATTTTATTAAAATACTTAAATTAAATACATCAACATATTCATCTAACCTTCCGATTTTATGTTTAAAAAACTATGGCATGTATGTGTGCTCCTCTACTGCTCTAGTACGCAACAACTCGGTCCATGGAACTCACTATGACAGCATGACAAGTTTTCACTTCCATTTCGCCGATAACCCATCGAATTTCCTCCTTTAAGTCATTGATGTCCTTCAGATGACCCCAACGATGAAAGTGACAAGTCGAGTCACACGCCTTTGGTGGCCATTGGTGGTAGGAATTACGAGAAATGATGCGATCCTGCAATCGTTCACGGAGCAACACTATTGTTTACAGTTGGTACCATCCTGCTGAAACCACAACTCGTCAATGCCCATTCCATCCAAAAGGAGCCACAAAAACTCCTTAATCATAGTGTGGTCTCCATTTACTGACACGACCTCACCCTCCTGATCTAGGGTCGATGACGCCGCCCAACCAAAAGTCACACGAAACTGTCACTCGTTGTGCATACATTTTCATTTTTTAATCATGTGAGGGTTTTTTAAATCCCAGATAAGGCAGGTCTGTTTGTTAACAAATCCATTTAAGTGGAAGTGCGCTTCATCACTGAAGATGATTTTGTTTGTGAAGCTGTCAACCTCCTGCCGTGCTGTCAATACACAGTCAACAAACTGTCCCTTCTACTTTGAAATGTTGCGTCAACTGAATTTTATAGGGGTGATAATTTAGATAGTGCGGAAGAATTCTCCGTACAGAAGAACATCTTAAACCCCGTTTGTTGAAAACGGCGACGTATTAATTTCGGCTGGGCTAACAGACACACTGTCACGAACCAAAGAAATGTTCTATTAAGTTCGGCCAGAAAGACGACATCCAGAACTTTTAAGGTCGACTGTTGAACCCGTCTTTTTTCTTGAGTCTGCGAACTGTTGATTCATTCGGTGCTTCATTCCGTCCTAGAGTACCGCGAAGTCGTCTGACAGAAAGCCGCATAACTCTCTCCACCCTGGTAAAACGTTTTGTCGCTGCGCACAGGTAAACCTCTCCATGGTTAGACACAGAATGGAAGAACGGAAGAAATGCCAGCTGTGTCAAAAATCAGAATGTTTCCAGAAATAGAAACAAGGTCAAACATTGTTCCCAACCGATAAACAAAAATTTACCAGCTATTTAAAAACCTTTATAATATTTTAGTTATAAATAGCAACTAAATCAGTCATCCTGTAATTTTCAGCACTGACGTAATACGGATATGGTATTTGTATGTCCTGGTAATTGACGCTTCAAAATGGTTCCCTGGCAATAGCTTTAGTAAGAATAATGTTCAATAACATTAGACTATTTGCAAACATTTTTAGCCAAATTGTAAAGTAAGTTAAATCTACCATAGCAAGATTTGATTAGGGAAAGCGTAATTTAACTAGATTTTTTTTAGCCTTTTCTGTTCATGAAAGCGAAACTTTTACACCTGGAATGGCTAATTCTAAGCTATAGAATGTGCGTTGAATAAAGAGTTTTAAAAGTAATCACTTTATAAACAATTAATTGTTTTTTTAACAGATTATAAACTTCATAGATAAATATCTTAAATAATCTTAAACTTGACCGCAAAAATATGCTTTGGATTAAGAATTTTGGCTCTCATATGACTGATTTTAGCCTTCTTGTCAAATAAGAAAGCAATGTAGTCTCGATTAAAGCTAAAATTAACTAACACAAACTGATTCCATAGATTAATAAAAGTAACTGTGCTTTGAAATGTTTGTATTAGTGTCTGTGAAGAGGGTCCTGAAGGCCGAATGTATGATTTTTAGTATCAAAAGCTCTCGCCTTCTAGTTTAAATACTAGCGCTAGTGTCTTGAAAGTTTCTCGGAAATGTTAGTCGAACGGAAATTTCAATGATTGAGCCTAATAGGATATTCGATAAGAGCAGGAAATGTAGTCGATATATTCAGGTGCATTAATGTCTTTGTTGTGAACATGCCTTCATAATAATACATTAGAAACATCACTTAGTATCATTAAGACGTGGGAAATTTAACCGTTCTAACTCTCCTATGTATTAGTACCAAGATATTTATCAGAAGAATATCTTATAGCATTTCACTATTGGCAGCTCATATGATTAGAGGGTTAACTTGCATACATTCTGTCCGTTTTCAAGGCGATAGTGCTTAGATTTGGTCGTTGGTATATATCACGAACAATATCACTGACTCCAATATGATTACAATAACCAGATTCACTTTTCTCAGTCTTCCTAAGTCACATTGATAGATTTACATTTACTCACAGTATCTCATGTTGCCGCCCCAACTTACATTTGGTCGTTGGTTTACTTCACGAACAATATGACTAACTCCTATATGATTACAATAACCAGATTCACTTTTCTCAGTCTTCCTAGACACATTGATAGATTTACATTTACTCACAGTATCTCGTGTTGCGGCCCTAGCTTACATTTGGTCGTTGGAATATATATCACGAACAATTCCACTGACTCCAATATGATTACAATAATCAGATTCACTTTTATCAGTCTTCCTGGACACGTTGATAGATTTACATTTACTCACAGTATCTCGTGTTGATGCCCCAGCTTACGATTGGTTGTTGGTATATATCACGAACAATATGACTGACTCCTATATGATTACAATAATCTGCTTCACTTTGCTCAGTCTTCCTAGACACATTAATAGATTTACATTTACTCATAATATCTCGTGTTACGGCCCTAGCTTACGATTGGTCGTTGGTATACATCACAAACAATATGACTAACTCCTACATGATTACAATAACCTGATTCACTTTGCTCAGTCTTCCTAGACACGTTGATAGATTTACATTTACTCACAATATCTCGTGTTACGGCCCTAGCTTACGATTGGTCGTTGGTATACAACACGAACAATATGACTAACTCCAATATGATTACAATAACCTGCTTCACTTTGCTCAGTCTTCCTAGACACTTTGATAGATTTACATTTACTCACAGTATCTCGTGTTGATGCCCCAGATTACATTTGGTTGTTGGTATATATCACGAACAAAATGACTGACTCCAATATGATTACAATAACCAGATTCACTTTTCTCAGTCTTCCTAGACACATTGATAGATTTACATTTACTCACAGTATCTCATCTTGATGCCCCAGCTTACATTTGGTCGTTGGTATACAACACGAACAATATGACTGACTCCAATATGATACAATAACCAGATTCACTTTTCTCAGTCTTCCTAGACACATTGATAGATTTACATTTACTCACAGTATCTCGTGTTGCGGCCCTAGCTTACATTTGGTCGTTGGAATATATATCACGAACAATACCACTGACTCCAATATGATTACAATAATCAGATTCACTTTTATCAGTCTTCCTGGACACGTTGATAGATTTACATTTACTCACAGTATCTCGTGTTGATGCCCCAGCTTACGATTGGTTGTTGGTATATATCACGAACAATATGACTGACTCCTATATGATTACAATAATCTGCTTCACTTTGCTCAGTCTTCCTAGACACATTAATAGATTTACATTTACTCATAATATCTCGTGTTACGGCCCTAGCTTACGATTGGTCGTTGGTATACAACACGAACAATATGACTAACTCCAATATGATTACAATAACCAGATTCACTTTTCTCAGTCTTCCTAGACACATTAATAGATTTACATTTACACACAATATCTCGTGTTACGGTCCTAGCTTACGTTTGGTCGTTGGTATACATCAAAAACAATATGACTAACTCCTACATGATTACAATAACCTGATTCACATTGCTCAGTCTTCCTAGACACGTTGATAGATTTACATTTACTCACAATATCTCGTGTTACGGCCCTAGCTTACGATTGGTCGTTGGTATATATCACGAACAATATGACTAACTCCAATATGATTACAATAACCTGCTTCACTTTGCTCAGTCTTCCTAGACACTTTGATAGATTTACATTTACTCACAGTATCTCGTGTTGATGCCCCAGCTTACATTTGGTTGTTGGTATATATCACGAACAATATGACTGACTCCAATATGATTACAATAACCAGATTCACTTTTCTCAGTCTTCCTAGACACATTGATAGATTTACATTTACTCACAGTATCTCGTGTTGATGCCCCAGCTTACATTTGGTCGTTGGTATACAACACGAACAATATGACTGACTCCAATATGATACAATAACCAGATTCACTTTTCTCAGTCTTCCTAGACACATTGATAGATTTACATTTACTGACAGTATCTCGTGTTGATGCCCCAGCTTACATTTGGTCGTTGGTATATATCACGAACAATATGACTGACTCCAATATGATTACAATAACCAGATTCACTTTTCTCAGTCTTCCTAGACACATTGATAGATTTACATTTACTGACAGTATCTCGTGTTGATGCCCCAGCTTACATTTGGTCGTTGGTATATATCACGAACAATATGACTGACTCCAATATGATTACAATAACCAGATTCACTTTTCTCAGTCTTCCTAGACACATTGATAGATTTACATTTACTCACAGTATCTCGTGTTGATGCCCCAGCTTACATTTGGTCGTTGGTACATACACGAACAATATAACTAACTCCTATATGATTACAATTACCTGATTCACTTTGCTCAGTCTTCCTAGACACATTGATAGATTTACATTTACTCACAGTATCTCGTGTTGATGCCCCAGTTTACATTTGGTCGTTGGTATATATCACAAACAATATGACTGACTCCAATATGATTACAATAACCAGATTCACTTTTCTCAGTCTTCCTAGACACATTGATAGATTTACATTTACTCACAGTATCTCGTGTTGATGCCCCAGCTTACATTTGGTCGTTGGTATATATCACGAACAATATGACGGACTCCAATATGATTACAATAACCAGATTCACTTTTCTCAGTCTTCCTAGACACATTGATAGATTTACATTTACTTATAGTATCTCGTGTTGATGCCCCAGCTTACATTTGGTCGTTGGTATATATCACGAACAATATGACTGACTCCAATATGATTACAATAACCAGATTCACTTTTCTCAGTCTTCCTAGACACATTGATAGATTTACATTTACTCACAGTATCTCGTGTTGCCGCCCCAACTTACATTTGGTTGTTGGTTTACATCACGAACAATATGACTGACTCCAATATGATTACAATAACCAGATTCACTTTTCTCAGTCTTCCTAGACACATTGATAGATTTACATTTACTCACAGTATCTCGTGTTGCCGCCCCAACTTACATTTGGTTGTTGGTTTACATCACGAACAATATGATTAAATCCAATATGATTACAATAACCTGCTTCACTTTGCTCAGTCTTCCTAGACACCCTGATAGATTTACATTTACTCACAGTATCTCGTGTTGCCGCCCCAACTTACATTTGGTTGTTGGTTTACATCACGAACAATATGACTAAATCCAATATGATTACAATAACCTGCTTCACTTTTCTCAGTCTTCCTAGACACATTGATAGATTTACATTTACTTATAGTATCTCGTGTTGATGCCCCAGCTTACATTTGGTCGTTGGTATATATCACGAACAATATGACTGACTCCAATATGATTACAATAACCAGATTCACTTTTCTCAGTCTTCCTAGACACATTGATAGATTTACATTTACTCACAGTATCTCGTGTTGCCGCCCCAACTTACATTTGGTTGTTGGTTTACATCACGAACAATATGACTGACTCCAATATGATTACAATAACCAGATTCACTTTTCTCAGTCTTCCTAGACACATTGATAGATTTACATTTACTCACAATATTCGTGTTACGGCCCTAGCTTTCGTTTGGTCGTTGGTATACAACACGAACAGTATGACTGACTCCAATATGATTACAACAACCTGCTTCACTTTGCTCAGTCTTCCTAGACACATTGATAGATTTACATTTACTCATAGTATCTCGTGTTACGGCCCTAGCTTACGTTTGGTCGTTGGTATATATCACGAACAATATGACTGACTCCAATATGATTAGAATAACCTGCTTCACATTGCTCAATCTTCCTAGACACCCTGATAGATTTACATTTACTCACAGTATCTCGTGTTGCCGCCCCAACTTACATTTGGTTGTTGGTTTACATCACGAACAATATGACTAACTCCAATATGATTACAATAACCTGCTTCACTTTGCTCATTCTTCCTAGACACCCTGATAGATTTACATTTACTCACAGTATCTCGTGTTGCCGCCCCAACTTAAATTTGGTCGTTGGTATATATCACGAACAGTATGACTGACTCCAATATGATTACAACAACCTGTTTCACTTTTCTCAGTCTTCCTAGACACATTGATAGATTCACATTTACTCACAGTATCTCGTATTGATGCCCTAGCTTACGATTGGTCGTTGGTATATATCACGAACAGTATGACTGACTCCAATATGATTACAACAACCTGATTCACTTTGCTCAGTCTTCCTAGACACATTGATAGATTTACATTTACTCACAGTATCTCGTGTTACGGCCCTAGCTTACGTTTGGTCGTTGGTATACAACACGAACAATATGACTGACTCCAATATGATTACAATAACCAGTTTCACTTTGCTCAGTCTTCCTAGACACATTGATAGATTTATATTTACTCACAGTATCTCGTGTTACAGCCCTAGCTTACGTTTGGTCGTTGGTATACAACACGAACATTATGACTGACTCCAATATGATTACAATAACCAGATTCACTTTTCTCAGTCTTCATAGACACATTGATAGATTCACATTTACTCACAGTATCTCGTATTGATGCCCTAGCTTACGATTGGTCGTTGGTATATATCACGAACAGTATGACTGACTCCAATATGATTACAACAACCTGATTCACTTTGCTCAGTCTTCCTAGACACATTGATAGATTTACATTTACTCACAGTATCTCGTGTTACGGCCCTAGCTTACGATTGGTCGTTGGTATATATCACGAACAATATGACTAACTCCAATATGATTACAATAACCAGATTCACTTTTCTCAGTCTTCCTAGACACATTGATAGGTTTACATTTACTCACAGTATCTCGTGTTGATGCCCCAGCTTACATTTGGTCGTTGGTATATATCACGAACAATATGACTGATTCCAATATGATTACAATAACCAGATTCACTTTTCTCAGTCTTCCTAGACACATTGATAGATTTACATTTACTCACAGTATCTCGTGTTGATGCCCCACCTTACATTTGGTCGTTGGTATATATCACGAACAATATGACAGACTCCAATATGATTACAATAACCAGATTCACTTTTCTCAGTCTTCCTAGACACATTGATAGATTTACATTTACTCATAGTATCTCGTGTTGATGCCCCAGCTTACATTTGGTCGTTGGTATATATCACGAACAATATGACTGACTCCAATATGATTACAATAACCAGATTCACTTTTCTCAGTCTTCCTAGACACATTGATAGATTTACATTTACTCACAGTATCTCGTGTTGCCGCCCCAACTTACATTTGGTTGTTGGTTTACATCACGAACAATATGACTAAATCCAATATGATTACAATAACCTGCTTCACTTTGCTCAGTCTTCCTAGACACATTGATAGATTTACATTTACTCACAATATTCGTGTTACGGCCCTAGCTTTCGTTTGGTCGTTGGTATACAACACGAACGATATGACTAACTCCAATATGATTACAATAACCTGATTCACTTTGCTCAGTCTTCCTAGACACATTGATAGATTTACATTTACCTACAGTATCTCGTGTTGCGGACCTAGCTTACATTTAGTCGTTGGTATATATCACGAACAGTATGACTGACTCCAATATGATTACAACAACCTGCTTCACTTTGCTCAGTCTTCCTAGACACATTGATAGATTTACATTTACTCATAGTATCTCGTGTTACGGCCCTAGCTTACGTTTGGTCGTTGGTATATATCACGAACAATATGACTGACTCCAATATGATTAGAATAACCTGCTTCACATTGCTCAATCTTCCTAGACACCCTGATAGATTTACATTTACTCACAGTATCTCGTGTTGCCGCCCCAACTTACATTTGGTTGTTGGTTTACATCACGAACAATATGACTAACTCCAATATGATTACAATAACCAGATTCACTTTGCTCAGTCTTCCTAGACACCCTGATAGATTTACATTTACTCACAGTATCTCGTGTTGCCGCCCCAACTTAAATTTGGTCGTTGGTATATATCACGAACAGTATGACTGACTCCAATATGATTACAACAACCTGTTTCGCTTTGCTCAGTCTTCCTAGACACATTGATAGATTTATATTTACTCACAGTATCTCGTGTTACGGCCCTAGCTTACGTTTGGTCGTTGGTATACAACACGAACAATATGACTGACTCCAATATGATTACAATAACCAGATTCACTTTTCTCAGTCTTCATAGACACATTGATAGATTCACATTTACTAACAGTATCTCGTATTGATGCCCTAGCTTACGATTGGTCGTTGGTATATATCACGAACAGTATGACTGACTCCAATATGATTACAACAACCTGATTCACTTTGCTCAGTCTTCCTAGACACATTGATAGATTTACATTTACTCACAGTATCTTGTGTTACGGCCCTAGCTTACGATTGGTCGTTGGTATATATCACGAACAATATGACTAACTCCAATATGATTACAATAACCAGATTCACTTTTCTCAGTCTTCCTAGACACATTGATAGATTTACATTTACTCACAGTATCTCGTGTTACGGCCCTAGCTTACGTTTGGTCGTTGGTATATATCACGAACAATATGACTAACTCTAATATGATTACAATAGCCAGATTCACTTCTCTCAGTCTTCCTAGACACATTGATAGATTTACATTTACTCACAGTATCTCGTGTTGATGCCCCAGCTTACATTTGGTCGTTGGTATATATCACGAACAGTATGACTGACTCCAATATGATTACAATAACCAGATTCACTTTTCTCAGTCTTCCTATACACATTGATAGATTTACATTTACTCACAGTATCTCGTGTTGATGCAACAGCTTACATTTGGTCGTTGGTATATATAACGAACAATATGACTAACTCCAATATGATTACAATAACCAGATTCACTTTTCTCAGTCTTCCTAAGACACATTGATAGATTTACATTTACTCACAGTATCTCGTGTTGATGCCCCAGCTTACATTTGGTCGTTGGTATATATCACGAACAATATGACTAACTCCAATATGATTACAATAACCTGATTCTCTTTTCTCAGTCTTCCTGGACACTCTGACAGATTTACATTTACTCACAGTATCTCGTGTTGCGGCCCTAGCTTACATTTAGTCGTTGGTATATATCACGAACAGTATGACTGACTCCAATATGATTACAACAACCTGCTTCACTTTGCTCAGTCTTCCTAGACACATTGATAGATTTACATTTACTCATAGTATCTCGTGTTACGGCCCTAGCTTACGTTTGGTCGTTGGTATATATCACGAACAATATGACTGACTCCAATATGATTAGAATAACCTGCTTCACATTGCTCAATCTTCCTAGACACCCTGATAGATTTACATTTACTCACAGTATCTCGTGTTGCCGCCCCAACTTACATTTGGTTGTTGGTTTACATCACGAACAATATGACTAACTCCAATATGATTACAATAACCTGCTTCACTTTGCTCAGTCTTCCTAGACACCCTGATAGATTTACATTTACTCACAGTATCTCGTGTTGCCGCCCCAACTTAAATTTGGTCGTTGGTATATATCACGAACAGTATGACTGACTCCAATATGATTACAACAACCTGTTTCGCTTTGCTCAGTCTTCCTAGACACATTGATAGATTTATATTTACTCACAGTATCTCGTGTTACGGCCCTAGCTTACGTTTGGTCGTTGGTATACAACACGAACAATATGACTGACTCCAATATGATTACAATAACCAGATTCACTTTTCTCAGTCTTCATAGACACATTGATAGATTTACATTTACTCACAGTATCTCGTGTTACGGCCCTAGCTTACGTTTGGTCGTTGGTATACAACACGAACAGTATGACTGACTCCAATATGATTACAATAACCAGATTCACTTTTCTCAGTCTTCATAGACACATTGATAGATTTACATTTACTCACAGTATCTCGTGTTACGGCCCTAGCTTACGTTTGGTCGTTGGTATACAACACGAACAGTATGACTGACTCCAATATGATTACAATAACCAGATTCACTTTTCTCAGTCTTCATAGACACATTGATAGATTTACATTTACTAACAGTATCTCGTATTGATGCCCTAGCTTACGATTGGTCGTTGGTATATATCACGAACAGTATGACTGACTCCAATATGATTACAACAACCTGATTCACTTTGCTCAGTCTTCCTAGACACATTGATAGATTTACATTTACTCACAGTATCTTGTGTTACGGCCCTAGCTTACGATTGGTCGTTGGTATATATCACGAACAATATGACTAACTCCAATATGATTACAATAACCAGATTCACTTTTCTCAGTCTTCCTAGACACATTGATAGATTTACATTTACTCACAGTATCTCGTGTTACGGCCCTAGCTTACGTTTGGTCGTTGGTATATATCACGAACAATATGACTAACTCTAATATGATTACAATAGCCAGATTCACTTTTCTCAATCTTCCTAGACACATTGATAGATTTACATTTACTCACAGTATCTCGTGTTGATGCCCCAGCTTACATTTGGTCGTTGGTATATATCACGAACAGTATGACTGACTCCAATATGATTACAATAACCAGATTCACTTTTCTCAGTCTTCCTAGACACATTGATAGATTTACATTTACTCACAGTATCTCGTGTTGATGCAACAGCTTACATTTGGTCGTTGGTATATATCACGAACAATATGACTAACTCCAATATGATTACAATAACCAGATTCACTTTTCTCAGTCTTCCTAAGACACATTGATAGATTTACATTTACTCACAGTATCTCGTGTTGATGCCCCAGCTTACATTTGGTCGTTGGTATATATCACGAACAATATGACTAACTCCAATATGATTACAATAACCTGATTCTCTTTTCTCAGTCTTCCTGGACACTCTGACAGATTTACATTTACTCACAGTATCTCGTGTTGATGCCCCAGCTTACGATTGGTCGTTGGTATATATCACGAACAATATGACTGACTCGAATATGATTACAATAACCTGATTCTCTTTTCTCAGTCTTCCTGGACACTCTGACAGATTTACATTTACTCACAGTATCTCGTGTTGATGCCCCAGCTTACGATTGGTCGTTGGTACATACACGAACAATATGACTGACTCCAATATGATTACAATAACCTGATTCTCTTTTCTCAGTCTTTCTGGACACCCTGATAGATTTATATTTACTCACAGTATCTCGTGTTGATGCCCCAGCTTACGATTGGTCGTTGGTATATACACGAACAATATGACTGACTCCAATATGATTACAATAACCTGATTCTCTTTTCTCAGTCTTCCTGGACACCCTGATAGATTTAAATTTACTCACAGTATCTCGTGTTGATGCCCCAGCTTACGATTGGTCGTTGGTATATATCACGAACAATATGACTGACTCCAATATGATTACAATAACCAGATTCTCTTTTCTCAGTCTTCCTGGACACCCTGATACATTTACATTTACTCACAGTATCTCGTGTTGATGCCCCAGCTTACGATTGGTCGTTGGTATATATCACGAACAATATGACTGACTCCAATATGATTACAATAACCAGATTCTCTTTTCTCAGTCTTCCTGGACACCCTGATAGATTTACATTTACTCACAGTATCTCGTGTTGATGCCCCAGCTTACGATTGGTCGTTGGTATATATCACGAACAATATGACTGACTCCAATATGATTACAATAACCAGATTCTCTTTTCTCAGTCTTCCTGGACACCCGGATACATTTACATTTACTCACAGTATCTGGTGTTGATGCCCTAGCTTACGTCTGGCCTTTAGTATATAATATGAACACATATCAGTCTCTTCAATATGACCACAAATCCAGACGTTAATACAAAAGGTGAGATCCACCTAATATTATACTTAGTCTCTCTACATTCTAACCTTTAGGTTTACAGTATATGACTGACGTACAATATGTGTGCTGTATATCTCCGACTTTTCATTCATGTTCAGTCAGAACACTTGAACTTTTAACTAAATTACATTTTAAAGCGTATACGTTTTAGAATATTAAATAAAGCCTTAGTGCTACCTAATCTAACAGCATCTTTACATATAATTAACCATGATAAATAACAAAAATAACTTACAAAAAAAAATTAATAAAGATTTTTAGTTTATAAATACATCAATGAAATCAACTAGAAATGGAACGAGTACAACGAAACCTAAATGCGAGAAACTGAAAAGAAGACAATATAAAGGTAAAAGAATGTTTATAAATTTAGTCAAATAACTATATTGGACAAAGTATAAAGTATGTATTGTCTACCATAAAGCGAATACACTGTAAAAGAAATTATTTTCAATTTAAATACTAAAGTTGTGTTCCTTTGATGAAAAATAATTTTAAGAGTTTGAAAATATTTCTTGAAGGCATGTCGAAAGGTTAACATACTTGGGGCTGAACTATTTCACAAAGCCCGTTGGTGAAATTCCTCCTGAGTACAAAGTGGAAAATGTTTTATTTCATACCTTAATTCAATCCGTGACTTACAAAGGGATTCTAAAGCAAGCTATTCAAAGAGTGAATAAGTTATACAGATTTTGTTACCTTTGAAGGTTACCTTTGTTACTAGCCAAAGGTTGTGTTTACTAGTTTAGTTCTCCATAGAAACTGTCTGTGTTTTCGTTAAAACGTTTCATCAAAAAAAGAAGGTTGAAAATATAATTAATATATTAAATTTATATTTAATAACTCTATTTAATATTACTGTTTTGATACTCACTAGTTTTATTTCTTCGGTAAAGGAAATATTTTTGTTTTCAGGTAGTGAATAAAATTAACACTGCACACTACAGTGATTATAAACAGATCAATGACTTGAAAGTTTTATTTAATTTTTTTTCGTAAACTTACATTATTTGGATTATTAAGAACAATTTTATTTGATTACGATGTTGAAATGCTTTAAGCGTTATGCAATCTAGTTTAGGCAGAACAACACAGATATACTTGTTTTTTATGTCAATATTGTCTGTTAACAAAAAGTTTGAGCCAACTTCCCCATAGCTAGGAACATACTTTTCAAAAATGCATATGAATTTTTGTTGCTTCCATCTGGTTGTCGTCGAAACCTTCATTGCATAACCTTAAATTGTTGCCATGGTTACAACAAAATATCGTAAAAATACTCTATGATTAAAAGTGAATGAAAAGAATAAAATCAAAAACAAAGTGGATTAACGATATCGAACCTTGCTTCACAAACGGACAATGCGAAAGAAACTACAACACAAAAGCTTATAAATAGTAACAATCAATAATAATAATAGTCCTACACCATGCATAGAAAGGAAATTTTGCCGCTTTCTACTTTGCCACTTAATAATATTATTCTAATAATAATATTATTCAATATTCATTATTCATATATTATTCAATATTCTAATATGCATTAAAAGTAGTCTTGTTTTTGAAATATTTTTAATTTATTAACTATATTACAAGAAAACATATCACCATATTTAATATATTCTATTATATATATATATATATATATATATATATATATATATATATATATATATATATATATATATATACATATATATATTAGTTGTAATTATAAACTAAAAAAAAACTGTAAAAAAATTGTCTTTGTTGATTTAGGAAGGAATTAACTTTTTAAAAAAATAGATTCGGTTTATGTCAGTAATGTCAGTTAGCAAAATGTTTGAAGCAAAATTAAATAAAACATTCTTGTTCATGAAACGTTTGTGTTCAGTAAATATTTACAAGAAAACTACCTGAAATTAAATGACAAAGTTTTCTTGTATTCACGTGTCAGACACTATGAATGGCGCAGTTAGCAAAAGTTCTACTGATTTTAGGCGAGCTTGCTTGCTAACATAATGTCAAGCTATTATGATGACTCTCGGAAAAGTAAGGTACAGGGAAAGTCAGGGGTCACGTGTCCCAACAATATTGTTATTTTCCGTCAATACCGCTAATTAGGTAACATAACTAAATAAAGTTAAATTATAATAAAAATAAGACGTCATTAGAAAACAACAATAGACTTTCTAGTAAACTATATCTTGTTTTTAAAGAATTTACAAAGTCAGTACAACACTTCAAAGGGTCAAAATCAAAGTAAGATTTTCGCTAATATGTATACCCATGTATATATTGCGTAATTTATTTATATTCTGTGTATATATATACAGTTGTTCATTTCATTTATATATTTATTTATTTAAACCTGGCCATTGCATGGTCAAAGGATATAATATTCCCGAATTTACACATACGAAATTTATTAACCTTTAATAAAAGGCTGAAAATGAATGTAATAGAGTTTATGGAAATGTGTGAACATAATACTGATTTTAAAAAACTAATAAAAGAACAACTATAACATAATTTCAGGTTTATGATGATTTTACAGGGATATTTTGCTCACTTTGTTCGGCAATACATTATTATATAACGCTTGTTACGTATAACATTCTTGTTAGAAAAGTGTTTATATTAGTATAAAATATTATGTGTACACTGTGACTTTTTTAAAGAAATGACATTTTCAAGAAACAGTAGCTTATACTTACTAAAAATAGGCCTACACTTAGCAAGAATGTTAGTTTTTTCTTTTTATTAGCCGGATTTTGGAGTAATCATTGCATTTAGAAAACGTATGGATGATCTACAGATAATTTTTTTATAATCACGGGTGAATCAATAGAGATTAGCTGCTGTAATTTGGATTCTCTCAGGATAAGAAGACCATAAACGTTTTGAACAATGAGCTAAGAGTGTCTTCAATTAATTAAAACGCACATAATGCTATCCAAAAACATTATGTGATTAAAAATAGTTATCGTAAATGTATTTGAAAGAAAAAAAATAGAAAGAATAAATAAATATCATACAATTAAGAATGACTGAAAGAAGTAGAATTAAAGTTAAATGGCTGCTGAAAACTGAAAACGTAAGGTGGATATATATAGCCTACTTCTACAGTCAAGAAAGTGTAATATATTACGAAATTGTTAAACTTAATAACCGATAATCTTTTTATAGATTAGTAAACAGTATGTAATTACATTAATGGGTTATTTCATATAAATAAAGTTATTACATGCAATAATAACAATAAATAATCTTGATTTAAATTGTTGTTTGATTTTATGACTACCAATAAATAAAGTTTAAAATAAATTGAATACATTTGGACTACTGGATTACCAATAAGTTAAACAAACCTTTTTGTATAGATCCATTTGTATAATAAATTGCATACGTCATAACTAACGAAATCTATAATAAAATAGATTTGTATAAATTTTCAAAAATATACAAATTGCCTAACCTAGTATCCATAAACAAAGTGTTTACATAACGGTTAATATTTAGCGTTTATTAAAATTCACATCCAGGCCATGAGAAATTTATCATTCAATTTTACAAAATGTTTTTCCATGTAAGAAAAAGAAATATGAACTTTGTTTTTCAGAAGATCAATTTAAGTAGAGAAATCAAACTTAGATCCAATGTGTAAAACATACAGCATAAATTTAGTGCCGTTTTTTATAGTATTGGAGAAATGCGTGTCTATAAATGTCGCATTTTGCAATTGGTTCAATAAAGAGTCCAGTTTAAATATAAGGATCAATTAAATTTGTTTTTGACACGTGCACTGAGTTTTTACATCTAAGTTAGTCTTTCTCCATTTCAATTATTACGTACACAGTAAAAACATTAAACTCTAGAGTATAAAATATATAACAAAATAAATGGCCGCTGGAACGTTATGCACTTCCAATAGTGCAACAAAACTGCATCGAACGACCGGGATACCAACTTTATTAGAGCAATAACTTCTTGGAGCTGTAACAGAACCAATATCCGTTTTGTTATCGACGTTAATGAAAGATAAGTTAATTGCGTTACAGGTTTATCACCTGTAAAAGAAATGTTGATAGATAAAAAGTGAAATCGATTGTTAGTTGCCCAATGTTTGGATTTTAGAAGAAAACACCAAAGTATAAAACTGTTCATAATTAAATAATAACGACTGAAAGTCAATAAATTATTTTCTGATACGAGCTTTAATGAGAAAGTTTTCAACATTGGTGAGTAAAAGTGCATAAATACTAAATAACTCGTTTAAATTATTAGTCTATAATTTGTGTAGCCGTATTCCTTGATGGTGATAACTTTAAAACGCGTATGGAAAAATTAATTCTTGACTGTGAATCGGTATTTTTTAGGCTTATTATTTAACGTTTTTGTTCAGGAATATCAAATTTTTTTGTCAACTTCATAACATAACAAAAATTGTTTTAAAGAGTTCAAAATAATATTAAAACTTATTTAACCATGTGATTATCTTGTGGTTTACATTACTGTATAATGAAAAAACTATTCAATTGTATAACAGGTAGTTCTGAAGACTAGAAATAATTTATAAATTATTTGAGTAGTTATGACTGTTGCGTTGGTGTAATAATTTTTTAACTGAATGTAGATAATAGCCAAAGTATTGCATTTCGATTCGAAATAGAATATTTTATGTCTGTAAAGTATACACGTTTTTAAAAGTAACAGAGATAAATACGGTAAAATGTAAGATAATTCATTCTGGAACCTTCGTCTGTTATACCCAAATCCATTGTTCAGTTTGTAGCCTCAAGTGAAAATAATTTCACTGCATATAACTTCATTGTTAACTATTGACGGCCCTACGTTAAATGTAACCATATCTCCGTTGAATTACATTTTACGTAATTAAATGCTGCTATAAGTCTTTCTACAGACTAATTATATTAATAATAATATTGAATTATGTATATATTTTTATTTCATTTTTTAAATGAAAACGTATTAGGCACGACTGACACTTTTTAAGATCCAATTTCAATTCAATTTATTGATTAACATTTCTATTCACTAAATTGTTTAACATCCAATAAAGATTCTCTATTACCTACATTCTTTTATTATTAACTACATTAAAAATATTTTATTACAATCTACAATAAGTTAATTATTTACATGAAGAAAATACTCTTCTGTAGGCCAATCCCAATGAATATTTTTTTTTATATAAGGTATGTTGTCTAAGACGTTTAAAGAGACTTTTGTGTTACAGTAATTTTTCGAATTGTATACACGAAAACTGTATTTAAAGTTTTTTTTTAAACTTACTATGAAAAACTATTTTTAGTCCCACTAAGGTAAATTAGGCACTGTTAGGGATTGCCTAGTACGGTCAAAAACATAAGAAATAGTCACTTCTATCGTCCACTCCCAGCACTGCCTATTTTCTATTTTATATTTATTAACTAATAAACATTTTTTGAGTATTGTTGAATAAAATATTTACTAATAAAAGTATTGTTCAGAGCGTTACACTCTATGGTTCAGAGCTATGGGATGTTACTAAAGCGAATAATAACAATGTAATGACGTTGGACATGGGATATTTACGAAGATGCTTCAGTAAATCGAGACTTGAAAGGGTCATAAATGAATAGATTTTTAACGAAATAATAATGGATAAAAGTATAAGGGAGGAGATAAAGAGAAGACAATTAGCATGGTTTGGACATGTAAAGAGGATGTCAAAAGAAAGGTGGACCCGAAAGGTACTAGAGTGGATTTCTCCAGAGAAAAGAAAAAGAGGACGGCCACGAAGAAGTTGACGTGATGACTTCGACGAAGCAATGACTGCAAGAAGTTAGGAAAGGCTTTAACGTATGATAGAAGAAATTGGGAACGGAGAGATGGTGGCAGATGTGATAGATCTGTTTATATATATATATATATATATATATATATATATATATATATATATATATATATGCATATAAATATATATTGCATATAGATGCATATATATATATATATATGCATAGTTGGTTCATATATATGCATATATATATGAACCAACTATGCATATATATATATATATATATATATATATATATATATATATATATATATATATATATATATATATATATTATAACGTTTTGAGCCACGGGTTGCGGCGGCAAAACTCTAACCTTCTGGTTAGTTAACCAATGTAACAATTTTATTTATTCAATGATTATTTTAATTAACAGGACTCGTTTTTGGGTGCCACTTATCTCTGATAAGTATGAAATTATTATTTATAATATTGATCTCAAGGGTCCACTGAAATAACACACAATTTATAGGTAAGTTAATTTAATTAAGTTTTATAAAATTTACAATATTATTTAAATGAGAATTTCTTAAATTAATTAAAATTTGGCTTGCTCAGCTATATTAATCTACAAGAGACCCTTAACTTTCTTTTCTTTTTATTCTCAACTTAATTTATATAAATGTATTTGATCTCAGGGTCGCTGTATAAGGTTCGGGTTGCAATTGGAGAAACTTATGTTTATTATTATTTTTAGTTCTGATTTAATGAATATTGATTTTATGGATTAATAAATAAAACTTTATGTGATTGGTAGAATAACAGAAAAAGTTTAATGTTCAAAGATTATTGAGAAAGTTTTTATTATAAAATTTGGGTTTCACCTGTCCGTAGCTCGTGGTTCTGAAGTTCCGTCGGATGCGATATAATCATAATCAACTTTCTACGATTGATTAAATATTTACTGCTTTCGACGATTTACTTAATATTCACTGCTTTAGACGATTTTATTTAATATTCACTGCCTTCTACGATTTACTTAATATAATTGCACGAACTAGAATTAACTTGGCCGACGTCTACTCCCATCGAACGTTCCTGGATGACCTACCGTTTCGATTTTTCTCCCAACTAACTTTCTGAACCTCTTATCCCTTTCTCCTAGTTTATACCTGTTTCGATTTTTCTCCCAACTAACTTTCTGAACCTCTTATCCCTTTCTCCTAGTTTATACCTATCACATTTCTTAATTTTAACTTTTTAACGTATATTTTGAAATTTAACGTCATTTTGCAACTGACTTTCTCTTAACGGTACCAAGTTTTTCTCTTTAGTTTTTTGTGCGCCCTTGCGTCTTAAAACTTACTTTTTTTGGGAATTTATGGTACTATAAAGTAATAATACTGCCAGCTTGGCCTTGTACATTGTAGTCTTAATTTTACACACTTAATTTACAGTTCTCTTTAGAGTCCCTGTTAACATATCGTTATAATATATATATATATATGAACGAGATAAAAACTTTTGTTTGTTCTGTAGCAGAGTATGTTTAAATTAGCACTCGTGCTTTTATAAAACTACGAATATAAAAACACAAACTCAAAATCAATCATTTATTTTTTTCACACGTGTCACAATGACACAGCCGCCATCATCAGTGAGTGCTACGAGGAATCTAATCTATAACGTATTTGTAATAGTATGTAAAACTATAAATTGTCTGTAGCTGTACTCACTGATTCACCGATGCAGATAAAGATAGGTCTGTTTTTGAAATGCATGTGGAAATATAATTAATTTATTCTGAGTTGATGGTCTTTATTATTTAATTATTACTTTTGACACACGAAAAGCTCATATTTTTTTAATTATTCTCGATAAATTTATTGTGTGCATTTTTGGTATACAGATTTTTCGATGCTACAGCATTTGGTCTGTTAACGCCCTCAACGACGTTCAAACAGAATTTATGTCGAAATAGAATTTCTGTAAATTATTGCCTTTGACATAATGACAGTTCGATCCTATTTACGAGCTCTAAATAGTTCCACTAAATATATTCGTATTGCTTGTACATTTAACTTGTATTGAAGTTAATTTCACCGTTTAATTTCCGCTTGGCTTAATCTACAATATCGTTACGCAGATCTCACTTGATTTTGTAGTTAAACTCAACTCCGTCATCGTTGAATTACATCGTTTTCCGTTTAGGAACAAGGTTAATTTAATCTAATACCCACCAAAACATGTGCGTGTTATTTTTAATTAATCGTTAACTACATCTTTAAAACTAACTTGAAATTATTATTTCACATTTAGTTAACTATAATTCAGATAATTTCTGTTTATGAAATTGTATAGATGTTTAAACAGGATGAGTTGATTCAGTATTTTTTTTATAGGTCAAGTTATTTTTTTTCAAGTACCTAACCATATAAAACAAACCGTCACAAGTCTGGTGAACAAACAATGAAAGTGGTAGCACACACATATGTTACTTATTTAACCTACAAATTAACAACACTATCATTCATCTGGTAGGCTGCAGAGGTTTTATCAGACATTAAAACGTGATTTTTAAAAATATAAATATCGATAATATTTCATAGAAAACTCTGCTTAAAATATGAAATAATTCAATTGAAAATACTATACAAAAAATTTATGAAAGTTTGTTTCAAAATGAATGTTTAAAGTGTATTAGTGTATTTAAAAAAATAATTAGTCGTAGGCCTATGTTAATTTTAACTTCCAATCAATATAAACGATAGCAAAAAAACTAATTTAGTTAATAATAATTATTTGTCAATTATACCAAATGTTTATTTCAGAAGTAAGGAAAATTTATTCTTCGTATAAGTACCATTCCCCAAATTTTTATTTCTTTTGTTAGTAATTTGGTTGTATATGCTAAGAGTTTTCTCATTCAAGTATTTTCACTTCTTACTCACTTTATTTCTCCAACATCATCTAACAATTAGATTCCAACCACAAAACAAAATATTTTACTTTCATCTAAACTACTTTGAGATATTTACCAAATCGGTGTTTATTATTCAACCGAATTAATTCTCTACAAAAACTAATGTGTAAATAATGTGGAACGCAGTAATCTATCTACTGCGATTCCAGCGATGGCAATTTCCTCTGAAATTGGAAAATGTCTGAAGTCTGTCTATTAGAGCTACAAACTGTGTAGGCTCTACACAGAATAATTACTGAGTATAAATTAACAGCAGAACTATTGGAATAGCCTTACAAAGATAAAATAGGCAAACTATGAGTTGCAACTTAGGAACTTATGGCTATCTGGGTTTTATCGTTTACAATTAAAACAAAATGTAAATAATACTGTACTTGATCATACAGAAAATTCTCGGAAATGCAAAAGTAATAAGACAACATTAATGGGCCAAAAATTAAAAATAACTAACTTATATGCCAATACGTTATAACCTTAACATAATTAACATAACCTTATAACTTAACATCCAGTTATAATAAATTTGGGATTAAGTATATAACAAGAATTATACAAAGAAACATTTAAGTCAATTCCTACTTAAAGCAACAAAGAAAAATTTAATTTGAGTTTCTTTTCATTTTTAAATTACAACTATTATAAATATGAATATACATATGTCAGAATGGCAATATAAAGTGCCAAAATAGAAAACGAATTTCCTTGCAATTTCCCTTTTTCTTTTCTATGTATGGTGTTGGACTATTATTTTTGTTTGTTACTATTTATACGGTTTCTTTTTGTCCCTTACATTGTGTTGTATTTTCTTCTCGCTTGCCTTTCGCACTGTCCGTTTGTAAAGCAAGATTCAATAACTTTAATCCAGTTGATGGTTTATTTTATTCTTTTCATTCATTTTTAATCCTAGAACATTATTTATGATATTGTGTGGTAAGCATAGCAACACTTTAAGATTATAAGATGGAGGTTTTTCGTATACATCTTTTAGAAGTTCATTTCTAGCTGTGGAAAGTTGGTTCGGTGCCAAAAAGCGCCAGAATTCGAATATTAATATACTGAGTTCAAATCCGACCTAGACACCACATTTTTAAGATTGAATTATTAAATAAATATTTGAAAAACTGTTAATATCAAAGGTCATCCACTAATGTTAAAAAAAACTGTATTTGAAATTGATTGGATGAATAAAAACGAGTTTTTATTAACGATTGGAACTATATACAAGACGTATATCAGGAGAGTGTCAGCTAATAGAAGGAATTTAAAAAGAACGAAGTTCTATGACATTACGATATATCCAAAAAACATCCAGTTTGAATATATTTGGTGTTAAATGTATAATAAGAAAGTTTACTAAAGCACGAGGTAATCAGTGTATGCGTGAAATGAAACACGGTCTTCTTGTTATGCACGGCAACGCCATAACTTATTCCAAAATGGGAGTCCACTTAACTTGTCAACAAGTTATCGCTTTATTATATAAATAAATCTATGTTAGCCGGATACTATGTAACTATATTATAATGTAGTACTAGTGCTCTGATTTATAATAAAACACTTAATTTCCTGAACATTTGAGTGTGTTGTGAGGTTATTTAGTTTCGAAATGTTTGTTTGTGGCGCCAGCCGAAAGTCTTATTATTTTGTCTATTTTATTATGATGTTATGCAACACCAGATATAATTCTTTCACAAAGTCAATGACTTCAGTACAGCTAATAATTACCTCAACTCGTCCAATAATTTATAATCGGCCAAAATGCTGAAATTTAATGTTACTTTTACTGCATCTCTCGAATATGGCGTTCTAACGAAACGAATTAATCAAGATGCATCTGACGCATCGTTGAATTTTCACGAATCCTCATCAGTCTTCATCGTCTCACCCTCTGCCGCCATCGCGCCCAGTAATCTGTAATTGACTTAGGTTACACTAAACTAACTATCAGTAAAACTGCATGATTCACGCAACCACTAGATTAAGTTAGTTTATAATACTTGAGATATTAACATTAAAACTTTAATATTTCCAAAGTATACGTTCCACAAAATATTTGGTTGAGGAATCAGAAATATATTGTTATTAAATGATGAAATTAAACTTAGATTTAAAGCTGTTTTTGGTCCAAATTAACAATTTTCAAGATAAAGAAAGATAAACTCAATTTTAGTTGCGAATTTTATCTTTCAAATTTTAGTACATTGTTACTTTTGTTGAACCATTTTATTAAACAATTTTATCAAACAAGTTAATAACTACAGATTATTACTTGGTACAGGTAAAGCATATAATTTATAAAACTTTATACCTAGAAATTGAGTATATATAGTCAAACAGATAAAATAACAAAAAACAATAGCAATTATGAAACTATTATATGTAATACAATTTTAAAATAAAAAACATTTATATATAGATGATTTGACGGTATTAATTTTCCACTGGTTATTTGAAACACGTCAGTTGAAGCAACCATTTAGGGTTTTGAAAATTAATATTTTAAAATTTATATAATGTACACAAATTTGTATAGCAATTTTTCAATTGAAATTAATATTATTTTAAACGCACTACATCCAGAAAGCGAACAACGTCTTTAAAATTATCCTGTTTTAAATGTCTACTAAAAGACTTCCTATATCTTTCATTTAGTAAAAGTGTAGTTGATATAAGGATTTATAAAGGCTGTCTACTTCAGCTTTAACCTCTTCGCGCTGTACGAGAATGCTTGTTTATTCAGAGTCAAGAAATGGTTGGTAGAACCGAAACATTGATATATTTACTAAAAGCTTTGTTAAATGCACTGTATTTACTTGCACTACAAAATTTAACGTACAAAATTAAGTAACGTGGAAAATGAAAAAATAATTACTGAGGGTTTTTTTCAAACTAATCAATGGCCGAGGCATCACTTCCACATAGAGTTGTGTGATTGAAACCATGTAAGCCGTAAAATCGTTTAATCGTTTTGGTCATCAGAGTTACGACGAATATGCCAAAAAACAACAGTTAAGACATCAACCCTTATCTTGCGTTACACAAACTTAAATATATTCGAAGTAGAATATATGCATACATGTGTTGTGTGTGTGTGTGTGTGTGTGTGTGTGTGTGTTTGTAGGTGTGGGGATCATTTTAAAAACATGATATTTTTAATATATATATATATATATATATATATATATATATATATATATATATATATATATATATATATATATATATATAGTCTATATATGCGATAATAATATATATTATATATATATTTATTTAATTATATTATAAATATATAACATATATAATAAATCTTATCTTATTTACACACACACACTGCAACGAACCAGGCCAGCGCCTACTCGCGGCGCCGTCAACCCTTCCGTCGTTGACCAGCACGCGCGCGCAAGCCCGCCCACCAACGCCCGTTGCAGAGCAAGAATTTTGAAACGAGCCGCTCGCAGCCAAAACCACGAACGCTGTGCAATGCTCGCCAAAATCTGCCAGAGAACAAGTCACTGGACTTAAAAAAGAAAAAACCTAACTTGCTGCGGATTCTACCCTTAACGGGTAAGTCGTCCCGGGGGATGGGTTCTTTTGAAAGACATCTAAACGGCGAAATGACCAAATCAGCTGTAGGAGAGTGTAAGAAACTTGTTTAAAATAATACTCAGTTTGTTTGCAAGTTAGTTAAAAAATCTTTATTTTTTAATTTTTAAAAATTTAAAATTTAATATTACAATGCACAGTCTGCAATTTATTTGACAAAAAAAAATATCCTTTGTGTTGGTTCTTAACACAGTTAAGAAACCAACTCTGCTTATTTTAGTTGACATTTAAATTTAAATTAAGAATTTACGATTTTAATTTTCTTTCAATCAGAGTATGCCAAAGCGTAAAACTTCGCTCTACTTGACGGTCAATCTTACTTGTCGGAAATATAACCCTTTACAACTTGTCATAATTTTATTTCATTATCCCAGGTTCTCAACCTTGCGATTTTAAACGTCAATATATGGTTTTGTTTACTTAACTTTTTACTGAAAATTTTAATTGTTACAAATTACAAATATTCGTTGATTCAAGCAAAGCCTTACTTTTCAACACACTCCGAAAGATCCCTACTTTTCACATTTTGTTCAATTTATTTAAACTTTCTAAACACACTACTTTATTTATGGCCATATTTTACATAGCCATTTAAATGATATAATTTTTTCTATATCTTTATCAATTTAAAATGAGCAATTTAAAATTCAAATTCTATTTACTTTAGCAGGTAAAATTTCAATCAATTTTACCAAACAACCTAAAAGCAATTTCATAAAACATATCAAATTATATAAAAACCAATTATGAAGTACATACTGAAACAAAAATTACATATAAAACATATAGCCATATCTCCTACAAGATTATCAAAATATTTACTGAACATCAAATCATAATTTATAAAAATTGTTAAAACATCTGCTGAATAAATTCAAACACCTTCCCATATTGAAATTATAATATTTAAATACATATTTTAATAAAAATGTTTACTGAAACATATTTAAAACCTTTTTCAACCATATCTTCACTCATTTACAAAATCTACAAATTTATTTATATTCATTTAACCCTTTGATTAGAAAATATTTAACCCTTTGATAACTCTTTGATTAACCCTTTCGGCATGAAAATTCACATAATGAAATTTACTTATATTTATTAAAACCTAGTTACACCCTTTTGAACTGATCCTTGATCATTTACAAAGAAATTTACAAATTTTAAAATTTATTTAACCCTTTTTATATAAAATAAAAAACCCTTTAGTTATCATTTGGTTAACCCTTTCTTCATTAAAATTTTAAATACTGAAGTTGTGTTTACAACTTATTTAATCATAGTTAAAACCTTTTAATGTAAAATATGTAACCCTTTGGTTATCATTTGAATTAACCCTTTCTTCATGACAATTATGCATACTGAAGTTTAATTAAAATTTATTTAAAATTTATCAATGCAATTTCTGAAGGAAATTGCTATTTAATAAATTTTTAGTAACCTTTGCTAAATGGCTACAAGCCCATTTGCCTTTATTATAGAACTTACATTTTATAAACCAATTTGCAAAGATTTCAATTTTCTTTCTAAGTTACTCTACCACCAAGATATTATTTTAAATACACATAAATCATGAAATAAACAATATATATATACTTATAATTCAAAAAAGAAAACTTATATTAACAAATTAATTTGGTTAGCTAGACCCACTTACAAATTTAAAATCTCTTGTTTAACTTTAACCCTTTTATTGTACCTTTTAAAAAATTTAAAATCTACCCATATTGAAAACATTTCCCTTTATTCTTACTCCAACCTTGGTTTGATTCAATTTATTTTATACACATATATAATTTCACCCTTTTCTAACTAAAATCAAAGGTTTACATTAAAAAGCTTCAATTTGTTAGAACCCTTGTTTATTTTAAATGAAAACAATTTATGTCAATTTGTTTCATATGAAAAAATGTCGTAATGACTCCTTCTAAATAAAATACCAATTTAGTTTAATTTAATTATATGAAGTAACACTCCTGTTTATAGGAGTACCTGAAACTAAAGCATAGCCTTCCAATCAGCTGTAGTAAACAATGGCCTTTTGTCCGCCATCTTGGATATTTACATTTAGCAAATTATATTTAACTTTATTTCAACACATCTTTTATTTAAATTCTTTACACCTTCATAAGATTTTAAACTCTTTAATTAATTTAAATCCCTTTATTTGATTTGTTTATTTAAAACCCCTTCCCTTTACATAAGTTCTAATCTAAAATTTCTATTTCCCTTACATTCATAAAATACAACATAATTTCTGCATTTATGGCATCGCCATCTTGAAACCCCCCACTCTTTAAAACAAAGCCACCAGCATTTACTTATAAAATTTAAAGTTTACTGTTAATGATTTGAAAATTTATTTAAATTTTATAACATTTTCCCAATTTAGAAAAAAATTCTTCAAATTAAAATTTTAATTTGCAAAGGGAAAACAATTTAGATCTGACCTGATTCCACACAAAGCATGGCTTGCCTTTCTTCTCCCTCTCTTCTCCGTCTCTCCCTTTGTTCTCCAACGGGGTGGGGAAAATCCGGCTTGGCTGATGCTTTGCTTCCACGTAAGAATGCTTGGATGACTTCCCACGCGTTGCCGCCATCTTTGAAATCCTCCATCCCTTTGTGTGTCTGCTAGGCCTCAGGTAGATCAGCTCGCTTCACCCTTTGGTTGAAATCCTTCCATCTTCTTTCTTCGATGCCATTCGCACCTCTTTTAAATTTTAACGGTTACCAGTAAAATTTTAGCTTTAAGCCCTTCTTTTAACACAGTTCTTGGGCATTTCTTAACACAGAAAAGAAATAGAAAAATCTTTTAAAAACGTTTATCAATTTAGTTAAATTTTGTTTAACTTTGTTAGAAATTTAGACTCACACTTTTAAAACTGTTTGCTAGGTTACACTGTTCACATCGCCTTGTCTTTCTAGTAAGGCTGTAACACACACATTTAACGACGCTCGCACATAATTTGATGGAAATTTATGGGAACCTCTTTCGCAGCGATCTTGAAATGCGAAAGGGCCCCATACGAAACTACAGCGTCACGCCATCTCAACGAAACAAACTTTCCCTAGCCACTCATAGTTTTTGAACTGTTGACGGTAACAAAACTATTGTTCATTGTTTTACCGGAGCTACGCCCGACACCGACCTTACCCTTCGAGAGTCCTGGTTTAGCTGGGGCTTCAAACGACGCTTGGCCTGCACAACCCGGGAAAACACCCCCACCTGCAGTCCGTTCCCACGAGTTGACAACCAATAAGGATCTTAAATCGATGTCGCCTGATCGGCGCGCGCACTTCTTTTGTACTAATGCGTAACGGCTCGCAAAATTGATAGACCGATCGATTTAATCCATTTTTTCGATCAAGCCGTATAACTCTTTAAGGGTGCTTCTGATGGAATTTTATTATTCTTTATTTTTGATTTTTCTCGTCTTGCTTTATCTCTGGAAATGTCGATGGTAACTCTAGGCCAATTTTGACCATCTTCCCCTTGCAAACGGCCTTAAATTTAAGTTTCAAACCCTTCCCACGGTGGCTTGGTTTGTTTTACTTACAAGAACTTTAGACTCTTTATGTTTTACATGTTATCTTTTTGCGGCATGTATTCCAAGAGAATATTGCCCGCCGCAACACACACACACACACACACACACACACACACACACACACACACACACACACACACACACACACACACACACACACACACACACACACACATATATATATATATATATATATATGCCTATTTGATAAAAAAAAGTCCCTAAAAATCCTATTAGTTCAAGAGATGCATTTAAAGACAATAAGTTCCAAACAGTAGCGATTGTATAGTTGATTTTTCACAAAAGAACTGTAAATCAGCCAACAACCGCAACTTGTTCTCCGGATATCGATTGCCCTGCAGACTTTGCCCATGTTAGACTTTCGCTTTAAATACTTCGTACAGCGTTTGGCCCGACCATGCGTCAGTTGTTTACAACCACAATTACATTCAAAATTAGATTTGTAAGTGTAATTAATTTAAGTTCAAAAATAAATTTCATGATTGTTCTAAATACAATAGCAATGATAATTTCTTTGTGAAACATAAATGTGATTGCGTAAAGGTAATAAAACAATATATATACTTAAGTTTTAATAATGTGAAGTCCCTTAAATATTGAAGGAAAATATTGAAAATTAATGTTTGACAAAACTTGATACTTAAAACTTTAAACTTCTTCGACACAATGTTTTTCCTTGTGTTAGCTCAAAAATACATTCTAAACAAAAAAGGCGTTGTTATAAACCATAAATAATGGTTGAGATGTGAAAAAAAAACAAACATAACCTACATTTGTAAATACAGCCGAAACAGTATAAACTCAATATTTCTTAAGAATAAAGCACTTTAATTTCACTACATTACAGTTAATTAAATTAATCTCATTAAGACTCAAGGTTAATAATTGCTTTAAATCAATCGGTTTTCAAATTTTAAGAAACGATTCTCCCCACATTTTATTTACAAAAAGCTGCCTAAAGTGCATTTATAGAATTTTAAGTGCTTTAACTTTAATCTGTGCGCTGTGAATGGTAATTTTTGTTCAAAGATGAGAAATCGCTTAACGTAGAAAAGTGAGAAAGTCAACGCTCAGAATATTTTGATTTGAGTCGAGTTTTTGTTTGCTCTGTTGAATTAGAATAAAATTAACATATAAACACCTCCTGATTATAGCTTAAGTCACAATTAATTTGACGGTTATCAGGTTTGCTTTTTTCGAATAACAATACTGTCTGTTTTATAATGATAAAATAATTATCAAATCATAATCCTCCCTCATTATTACAGTCGCCATAAATACATTTTGACAAGCTATTTTGAAAGCCCATTTATGTTTTACAATCATGTTTTCGAAATTAATATAGAGTAGTTCAATAATGAAGTAGAACTTTATATAAATGTGACGAACAAGTTCAGTAGCACTCGATTTGTGTTTTACACTCGTTCGATTTAATAAAAATAAAGATTTTCAACTTTCAAGACCTATAAACTGCGATTTCCCCTTCTTTTATAAACCTTGCAATAGCTTTTCAACGTTAAACTTTTACCAACAGACAGTGGCGATAAACCGAAATCACTTGTAAGGGATCTGAAATCACAGTATTTTCACATGTTATTGGCGTTAAATATTTCTCGTTCATTACATTTTCTCCACGTTCGAACCCGCTCAGAAGCACCACAGGTTTTTACTTTTCGACAGAAATTGTGTTTAAAACAATAAGCCTACTTCAAATTTAGGCGTTGTTTTATGAAATAGTGAAATAAAAAATTATTATTTATTCTATTTGGATTAAAAACACACAACTTACATGTTTATCTTCTCCAGGGAAAAAGAAAGAGAGAGAGACAGAAAGAGACAGAAATGAAAGGTGACAGGGAGAGGTAACATGTTTAAAAAAGGCATCACTAAGGAGACTAATTTATCGAGGGAAGGAAATTTGGCACATAATATATTTATCCTTAACAGGGAAAGTGAGAGAGAAGTGAAAAGGGACAAGGAGAGGTACATTATTGAATAGGAATAGAGCATTTCTAGGGAGACTATTTCATCAAGGGAAGATAATTTGACACATAAAATATTTATCTTTAACAGAGAGAGAGAGAGAGAGAGAGAGAGATAGACCACGCGAGTTAGAGGGGATGAGAAGTGTCTAGGAGATGTTATAAACCTTGAATAGAGCATTTCTAGGAAGACTATTTTATCAAGGGAAGAAGATTTGACACATAAAATATTTATCTTTAGCAGAGAGAGAGAGAGAGACACCACGCGAGATAGAGGGGATGAGAAGTGTCTAGGAGATGTTATAAACCTTGAATAGAGCATTTCTAGGAAGACTATTTTATCAAGGGAAGAAGATTTAACACATAAAATATTTATCTTTAACAGAGAAAGATAGAGCACGCTAGAGAGAGGGGGTGAGAAGTGTCTAGGAGATGTTATAAAACTTGAATAGGGGAATTTCTAGGGAGACTATTTCATCAAGGGAAGAAAATTTGACACATAATACATTTATCTTTAACAGAGAGAGAGAGAGATAGAGCACGCTAGAGAGAGGGGGTGAGAAGTGTCTAGGAGATGTTATAAACCTTGAATAGGGCATTGCTAGGGAGACTATTTCACCAAAGTAAGAACATTTGACACATAACTTATTTATCTTAAACAAAAAGAGAGAGAGAGAGAGAGGAGAGAGAGAGAGAGGGGAGAGAGAGAGAGGTGAGAAGTGTCTAGGAGATGTTATAAAGCTTGAATAGGGCATTGCTAGAGAGACTAATTTACTCGGGGGAAAAGACTTAAACTTTGTCTCTAATCACCATTTTACTAATTATATACTAGTTTCGGCATCATGGCACGGTATTCCATCGTTGGTAATGAAGCCGAAACTAGTCTGTAATTAGTACACGGTGGTTAGTAACAGTTTGAATTTTTTACAGACATAATTATTCAGTAAATGATAAATTTTATGAAATAAACGAGTCATTTTATGTAGAAGTTTTGCTGCTGATGTAATAGATTTTTAATTTTAATGCTATTATTATTCCTTTAATAAAGAGCTTTATCCCTGATTAATTCACAAGTTGGATTCAAAATCGCAACAACTTTTGAACGCTACTAGTGCTGTGCCTCTGGTTCTGTTTTCCCCCAATTAATTATTGATTTTCTCTGCTGAATAAGGGAAGATTTGACTGCTTGTACGACGTAAAGGGAGAAGGAAATTGAAAAGATTAAAGAGCAATTGTGCGCGCGCATCTTAGAGAACATTATTACCGAGGGAAGTAACAAGTACTCAGGCGGACATAAAAGAAAACAAAGGCAAGCATTACCAGCAGCTGGAGTGGTTTAATGGAGAGATAGGTAGTTCCTGTTTGCTGACTTTGAATCGAGTACTTTCCTGATAGGTTTCAAGACTAAACAAATAAGGAGTTTTATCGTTTACGAGCGACTGCTGGAGTATTAAGATAGGAATCTCGTTCTCTACTTGACTTGACAAGGTGAGTTATGTTCACACGTGCTTAAAGTGAGACTTTACAACTCGTGAACCTCAGCGCAAACTTTAGCAATACATTTAACGTACTATAGCTCTACACCCAACCATTTTATACAATTTTTTATTAATAAAAATCATTTTAAAAGAAAGATCATAGTAATGAGAGAAAGATCTAACTACTTGCTTTAATTGTATTTATCTTTCATTCTGAACTCCGTCAAACCTAGGTAAAATTGCTACTTTCTCAATTACTTTTATTAGTTCACATTCTCCTTATATATATATATATATATATATATATATATATATATATATATATATATATATATATATATATATATAGGTTAGTTTTGGTTCGTAAAGATTATTTAGATTTTTTGGACTAGGAGACTGACAGACTTACCTTGGTAAGAGTCTACTCTGTAGTCTTGAAATAGAAACACATAAAAGCACTTGACCAATGATATATTTCAACCACACAGTGGTCTTTGTCAATCAAAGAGAAAACACAAAAAGAAATATGAGAATGAAATAAAATAATATAGGTCTTATATAATAGGTCAAAATCTATTACTTAAATATGTATATGAAATTATAAAAAAAAAATTTTCCTTGCAATAATAAAGCAATACAAGAGAATGGATAGAATGAGAAATTATAGACCACCATCAGTTTCATAAATTAGAAACTAAAAAACGAATAAATCGTAACAAACAAAAATAATAGTCCAACGCCATATACCGTATAGAAAAGAAAATGGAAAACTCCAAGGAAATCCGCTTTCTATTTTGCCCCTTAATATTATGATTCTGCAATATGTATATACATATTTATATTAATTGTAATTATAAATTAAAAAGTAACTCTAATGAATTTTTTTTTACTTCAGTATAAATTGAGTTTAAATTGTTTTAATATTACTTGTTTATTATACATTTTTAATGTTTAATATTGCACGTTCTAACGCAATGTAAGTGCTCAAACTAATCCATAATCTGATTCTGGGAATTAATTTGATTTACCCACACTACTGACAGAGGTTTATCAACCTACGCAGTGTCCCAAACATCACCAGATTGCACTAAAACCTTTGAGCTTCGTTTGTAAGTAGGCCATACAGATAATTATTTAACTATAATGAATACCAACATATCAATAATTTATTCCTGAAGCGCGTTTCCATGTCGACTCGTAGTTATAGATTAGATGTTATATTATCCAAGTACTATATGTCATTACTGAAGACGGTGAATTTTTAATTGAAATGGGTAATTGAATTGCCTTAGAAAAAAAATATTATAACAATTTATATTAAACATTAATATTGTTAATATTAAACATTAAATATTTCAATAAGACTTCAAACTTTTATCTTAAAATTGATACCATAATTATTTTTAATAATGGATGTTAAATGTGTGCAAAATAATACGATCTATCTTTAGCACGTGTATATTTCTGTAGTCACTACATTCGTTTCCATGTCTACACTGAAGACTGATTTTCCTCCTTTAGATAAAATTCTGAAGAAACTTACTCTCTTGGAAAATAGAAAATGTTTTGGTAGAGGAAGCAGGATTATTTTGTATAAAGGTTTAGAGTACCACTTTTCAAGTACCTCTTTGTCAGATGTAACCCAAATTTACATCCTTTGATATCACGGGATTTTTTTCATTTTTGCCACCTACCAAGAATTTAATAAATTTGTAACCTAATTAAGAAAATGTTTACATTTAATTATGTATATAGAGAAATATAGTTAAAGAACTTTCCGATGTTTAAGGATCGCTACATTTTACAAGAATTAACAATTCTAAGGGATTTTAATTTTTGTTATATCAACACTTGTTTGTCTATCTTTAAAAAAACGCCTATTTTTTATCCAAAGAGATGAGTATTTTTAAAAATTGTTCACAGGTTCTGTTAAATCTTACTTTACAATCGTTAAGTGTCTAAGAAATTGATACTATTTTGGACATTTTCCAAAATGTCCAATTTTAAGACATTTCTGAATGGAAATAAATTTTCAAACTGTAATCTAGAGGGAAAATTCTTATTCCCTGCATGTAGAGGGAATGTATAGAAAATTGTTCAAGATATTTATTATTTTATTATTATTATTATTTATTACTATTTTATCCATTTTATTATTATTGATTAATGTAATTTTGAAAGTAAAGTACAATTACGCCAGGAAATTACTGCAGTGTTTCAAATTTTTTGGCGTTTTGTTTTTTGTTTTGAAGATCTGAAGTAACTTGTTTTAAATACGTTTCCTTCGTATTTTTGTTTGTCATACAAAATTAATTTTTTATATAAAAGTAGCACTTATCTAAAGCTCTTTACAAGAACTCAAAAGATATTAAAAATCGGATTCCACGTGAAAACAGTTTCACACTTAGTATATAAGAGCGAAAATGGGTTTGCTAAAGTAATTTTTACAATGGCTTTGATACAAATGTATTTTTAAAAAATACATTTTTCATTACAAAAACTTTAACTTTGATTTTTGTAAAATCTTTATTATAAAACAAGCATGGACTCGGACAAACTCTTTTTTCGTCCAAGGATTTTTTGTTTTTATTCGTGTTTTTGGGCACGGGAAATAGATTGACACCTGTCTCAGTCCTTGAAAAATTCATGATATCATCCCAGTGGCTCCTAGAGTTCCCATGTTATTCTTATTGAACCAAGCACGGGCCCCGAAAAACATATTTTTCGTCCAAGGATTTTTGGGCTCCAAAAGTGGCTCCTAGAGTTCCCATATTATCATTATGAAATTATGGAACTAGCCATGGGCCCGGGCAAACTTTTTTCGTCCAAGACATTTTTATTTTTATATATTTAGGGGTTTTCAGTCACGGTAAATCTATTGGCACTAGTCTCAACCTTGGGAAAATTCTGTATTCCGCCCCAGTGGCTCCTAGAGTTCTCATGTCATCCTTATGGAACTAGCCATGGGCCCGGGAACACTTTCTTCGCCCAAAGAATTTTTATTTTAATATTTTTTGGGGGTTTTCAGCCACGGGAAATCGATTGGCACCGGTCTCAGCCTTGGGAAAATCGGGCTTCCTCCGCAGTGGCTCTTAGAGTTCCCATGTTATACTTACAGAACTCTATTCCCCAATCCAATCCTACAGGCACCCGCAACGAAGTATGGAAAGAAGTTCTGAACAATCGTTCTAATGATCCTCCAATGCCAACAGACAACCCGCTAGATATGGAGATTGATACGTACAATATGATGTTGAAATACGTGTGTTGAAATGTGTTTATATTGTGTACAACATTTATATTTTTGTAATTTACCTATTTAACTTAACACAAATGATCTGTCTTTTGCGAGCAAAGCTTGGTCTTCTGGTACTTTCAATAAAACAACACTAATCACTTAAAAGTTCTTTTCCAAACATGAAATATCGTACTTTTGTACATTTTTACATAAAAATGTCTAGCTTAAACGGTCATTTCTACAATATTATGGGAGATACTGGGCTTTTAATGTAACACATACGGTGCCAAATACATGTTAACCAGCAGCAAACAGCTATAGCTTACATTCACAGCTGCTCATCGCCCACTACACCCTTTATAGCTGGTCGAGGCTCTAGATAGTATAAAACGAAGCACGCAAGGCTGGTGTGGCAATCTGGTTCTGTTTGCAATCATAATACGCTCCAGCCTTTCAATCCTTTCCATTTCGGTTCATTGATGATAGCTTTAGAAGTGATGCAAAATCCATTTCTGACACCAGTTGGGATGGGATAACCTACATCTTTCATGACGTCACCTGACTTTACATCGTGTTTATTCTTTATACAGTGGCCTTCTTCAGTATCACTTGTCCCAAATGTCAGGAGCCACAAGACATTGAATGGAAATATTTGAAACGACAATGATCTAATTTTAAAAATATGGTAAAGAATGCCAAAGGATTAGACCAAAATACTAGCAACGAAAATGCGTTAATTCAAAATGCTTGGAGCGTAATGCTATAGACCAAAATATAAGGAACGCCAAGACGTTAAGTCAAATTACTTGAAATATCAGTGAGATCTAAGCCAAAGAGGTCATACTGCTTAGAACGCCAATGCTCTAGGTCAAAATGCAAGGGAGGTTAATGCGCTAAGCCAAAATGCAAAGAACGTCAAGGCTTTAACTCAAAATGCTTGGAACTTAATGCTATAGACCAAAATGTAAGGAACGCCAAGACGTTAGGTCAAATTACTTGAAATATCAGTGAGATCTAAGTCAAAGAATTCATACTGCTTAGAACGCCAATGCTCTAGACCAAAATGTTAGGGAGGATAATACGCTAAGTCAAAATGCAAAGAACGCCATTGTTCTAGGCCAAAATGCAAGGGTGATTAGTGTGGTGAGCCAAAATGGGCCAACTCAAAATGCTTGGGACTTAATACTTTAGGCCTAAATGCAAGGAAGGTCAATAAGGTAGGAACGCCAAGGTGTTAAGCCAAAACGTTAGGAACGCCAAGAGACTCTGAGATTTACTGAGACTAACATTATATTCAGGCCTACATTCAAAAAGTATACATTTCTAGACGAGAGTAACCTGGTCGTAACCTTGGCAATAACCTCGTCCGTGACGGTTTAGAGCTACTACAACTTCGTGGCAGTTAGACAAAACAACGCTGCAAGTCAGAACGCTCTACCTGAAATGACGTATGTATTTCTTTATTGTCGTGGCCGTGAGCTTTAACGTTTCTATTTTGACTTGGCAAATGCATTTCTTTATAACTTGGCAAGGTAAGGTTTTACAGGGAAGGTGCAAGAGCTGAGGAACCCGGTATGTTGTCTGCAGTCAATGGTAAGATCATACGTCAAGCAGACTAGTGCGTCTTAAAAATAATGAGATAATACAACAAAATAAATGATTGACAGCAGGTAGATGAATTTTGCGTTGCTGTAAACTCTGTGGGTAAAAAACATCCTATTTTGTCGTGATTAAAATGCGAACAAATGTGGAAAAACATAGGTTGATGTAAAGCAACATAAAAATATCCGAATGTTCATGAACTTTACGAAGCGTGTCTAAAATAGAGCGGATGAATAGTATATATAGCTTAAAAGCTATTTTGGAATGAATAAAAGTCCCTTAAAGCAGCACAGAGTGTAAGAAATAGAAAGCAATTACATAAATGCAATACTATGTCATGATGTACAACCACCCACAGTAACAGGGGGATTCAGTATCTGTAGAACCCTTCTAAGCTATCAGGATCTTCCTCAAAGTTTTAAATTCTCACAAGCTTAAAATATCTGTCCTTATATACATCTCAGATCTTAGAAAGATAACTTTCTGTGATTAGGAATGTTTATATAACACACACACACACACACACAAACAAACAAACACACACACACACACACACACACACACACACACACACACACACACACACACACACACACACACACACACACACACACACACACACACATATATATATATATATACTACAATATTCCTATTCCTACTGTTATGTCGGATTGGAAAAGCATTAATGGAATAGCCTCAGCTAGTGGTTGAGTTGAAGTTGCCGACACGTTGCCGACTCACAAGACTGTGGCGGGGGGAAGTTAGACCGGTAAGGCGGTTAAATCACTGACTGTCAGAAGCCAGTAGGGTGTAGTTCACTGCCGAGTACAGGGTGTTGATACCCGATCGAAGGTGACAATGTGATTTCCACTCCCATTTACACTTGATTTTTAAAAGTTTTTATGAGCAGTTGGGGGCTCCCTTGTGGGGGCCTACCCTTCTCGCGAGAGCTGCGGGGAACTTATCGCCGCCACTGCGGTGACCAAAGAGTACCCAGAAAGGTTACTATCGGGTACAACTACTCATTGCCATAAATGATAAGAATCTCGAACAATATTCCAAAATCTGTTCTTTAGTTAATCATGCGAGGCATCCCTTCAGGTCAATCTTTAACATGCAATAAACCTAAATATTCATTCATATAAATGAATATTAATGATAAAATCGTCATAACCACAATGCAATGGAGAAAAGCCAGCTGTATTGATGGTTTAATTAGTAAAGACAGTTGAACCTTCATTTACAGAATGGAATTAGAAATCAACGCGCGTTTGTTATTTTAAATAACAGTGCCAACTGTATCGGGTCAAGGCTGAATTAAAACATTAGACAATCTGGAAGGCAGTTAATCAGTACAGTGAATGAAGTGTTGCTAATATTCGTAGATATAATTACACTTTGTTAAAGCTAAAAATAATACTGTATTTAACAGTTGTAAAAAATTCCTGGTTGACCAATTACAAACTGAACAATAGTTAGGTTGAATAATAATTAACTTAAAGGGATTTTCAGTTCAAATTCAACCTCTTTTACAACATTATAAGGTTTTTTCAAGTAAAAACGAAAACCCATATTACAATACAAATTTAAAATAACACTTTATCGATACAAAAGTAATATTTCCATTTTAAGTAAAGGTAACAATTGAAATGATCTCTTATTTTCATTAAAATAAAATTACGTTTTTAAAAAACTTTTAATAAACTTTTTTTAATGGTTTTCAAAAAAAAATTATTTATAAAAATTCATATAAATACGGTGATTTTTTTTTACTTTTAAAATCTATGAAATATTCTTTGAATCTGTCAAAAATTTTATTGATTTGGACTCTGCCTTCATCATCTATTTATTTACTCGAGAGGAGTGTTTGAACTGAACCTAACAAGAAAATACAAAATGTGTTATTAATTATGAGACTAAATTACAAACCTCAATCTAGTTTGGTCAAGTTGGAGCTGAAAACCTTCCTGTTCTTTCAAAATTTCCAGTACACTTCAGTACAGCTGAGCAGGAATGATGGCTATTAGGAAGGAAAAGCGCTTAGCCGCCCCCCTACAACTTCCCTCTCGCGTAATCCCTTCACCCTAAACAGCCCAGCTGGCGTAACGCCAATAATCTATACTCACTGAAGGAAGGGGTCTGATGGTTGGCGTGACACAATGTGTACTGAGTGTGAAATCGGAAGAACCTTCTCATATCAATTGCTCCATCCTCAGGGTGAAAGAGTGAAGGCGGTTTTCTAAGGCAAGAATTGTCTAGATATTTTCCAGCCTTTTACTATCTAGATTTCAAACACGTTCCCTTTTAGTGTGTTCGTAGCACTTTTTCTAAGGAAAGAGCTCAATATCTGTTCACGACCAATCTGTCTTGAATCCTTCACACTCGTTAGGGTACTAACCACATGAGCATGTTAGATGGAGCTAACTCGCCAGACGATGGCTGTCAATAGGTAGGGTTCTGGGGTCACATTCCCGGAGGCCAAATGGGTTGGAAAAAATGTTCTCCTTTTATTATGCGATAATGGTAAAAGGACAGCTATGGAAGTGAGTGTGAATAAAGAGGTTATTTAATAAATAAGTAGATATTGAGGAGTGATATATTTAAACTTTACACTATAAATTAATAAGTAGACCTACTATCCAATTTAACCTTATTTTACGATTATATATATTTGTGAAGTTCTTATTAGAATATTGAATTTGGTTCGTTTGCTTATAACCCGTTTTCTAAGCAAAAACTATCCGGTGTAAATATTTATCTGTCATTGTTATAACTATTTTTACTATAAGAATTATAAACACATACTTGCCTAGTGTCTTTTGTAAATACAATTATAAAATAGCCTTCTGCGCACACAGTCACTTGCCTGAAATTTTCTAGCTTTTAAGATTAGGCTAAGTTAGATAAATATAAATTACATTATTTTATTTTAAGGAATAACACTTTTAATTCATTTTCTTTAATATGAAACAAACAAGACCTTTATTTCGGAGGAAAGAGATGTGTTCAGTTATATCGTTTAGAAATTTTCATATAGAATGTTACATTTTGTTTCAATTTAGACTAAATTTATCTGTAGTTTTTGTGATTTTTTTTTTAATAATTTCTGGATCTAAATATATATAATTAAAATTTTGAATGGAAATGTACAAATATTGAGAGTTGTTAGTCACAATTAGAAATGTACCCTAGGCTATGTGCAAGACAATTATTGCCAATCATTAGTAGAAAAATCAAGGACAAAAAAAATAATTATCAAAATATTTTATGTAAAGGAGAAAATGTAATATATACTTCAACAGAATTAAAATGCGGAAAGAGATTTTAAAAACTTTTTACATTCGATGAGCATGAAAAAGCTATTATTTATGTTTATACCAATTATTATATTTCTTTTATAAGTTTAAACTTTCGACAAAACTTAACATTTTGAATCAAAACTACTGCAGCAGCTAAACGTTGTTAATTTTGCCTATCATCTGTATAGCGTGCAGGAGTGTTAACTTGACACCATTATCAGGAAAACCATCGTTTCCGTGTAGGTGTGGCCGCTAACTTTGCCATGCATGCTCAGGGGAGAACTTTAAAGCTTGCTGCAATCTGACAGGCAATGAAAGCCAACGTCGTGACCTAACCTATAAAAAGAATTTTTTGGCAACAACGAAACACGTAAGTACCCAGAATGTTTCCGATTTCAGTAGCAGTTCTCTATGCAACGGTTTTTCTGGAAAACTACAACAGTAATCCTCCTACAATTTTCCAATTTTCCAATTTTTTAAAAAGTTATAAACAGAATTTACAATTGTCTTATACTAAAAGGAGCTGAAGTGTGAAGACGTATTGCTATTAAAATATGTTCTAAATAAAAAGAAAGTAAATCATGTTCTGATTAAAATTACTTATTAATATAGAGAGACTCTCTGAATCTAGAGGGACTCTAAAAATCTCTTAATAGAGTGACGCTAATCAAGGAGGAAAATGTGGCAATCGTAGGACTGGCCGACAGAAGTTTAAATTTAAATTACAAAATTTTAGGAATTTGTTGAATTTAATTGTATTCTTTTCAGATTTGTTCAAATGTAAGTGGTAAAATATTGATTAAAACAATATTCTCAACTAATTCATTTTAACTTTATGGATAGAAAGTTTTAGGCACGCCTAAAAACGTTTTCTCTTTAAAAATTAGAATAAATATTTATTATAATTAAATTGAATGTATGTAATCAAGTGAGAATTATTTTAATATAAATTAATAGGCTATACTTACTATAAAAAAAAATAACATTACATATTAGTAACATTTTAATATAAATACACAATATAAAAAGTAACAAAACTCATGAGCAATAATTACAGGGGGATGAATTCATATTAGTCCATGATCTAAACGGGGTTGAGCAAGCACTGAAAGCCTAACCCATTTTCCGTATTAAAAAAGCTGGCGTAAAGTCAACTGCTGATTGATCGATTCTTCCAATTAACAACCATATTCCAACAAATAAATTACATCTGCTCACCAACTTAGATCGAAATCGAACGTTTCGTTCCAAAGTTATTATGATTTAGACAAAAAACTATCTTGATATTAGTACCGTATTATATATTTCTGTGTATACATTTGAACAAATATTTTTTAAATTCCAGAGAGCTTAAAACAAATTTTTATCCTAGTCTCCGGCTTACGTTTACCGCAATGGGATATTTTCCAATGAAAATTCACGTAAATCCAAAGTGAAAATTAATGTTTTAAGAAAAATAATTTTTACTCAGTAGGTATTATAGTTAGCAATTTTTAAATAAGAAACATTATTAAAGCGCTTATTTTAGTGAGTTCAAAAACATTTTTTTTGTTTTTCTATCTTTTATAGTTTAAAAGATAAGAAGGTTCTATAAAAAAAAAGTACAGCGCATCCCCTTTGACGTTCCCCCCTCTCCCCCTGGTATGTCGACCATGTGAGGGGGCAACGACATACGTTTTTAACTCAAGTGCCCAACGCAATAATCTGAAATAAAATAGAGTTAGGCTTTCAGTGCATGCTCAACCCCCTTTAGATATCTAGACAAGTACGACAATGCGCATGACGTTTACATGCTTCTGTCTAGTAGTAATATTGCCTCTACAATAGGTTAGACAGTTATTATATGGTATTTTCATTATAACAATATGTATTTCCCACTTTTAGACCTGATAGAGCGTAATTAATAAAAACAACTAGTTTTTTTAGAATTATGACTGAAATAAAACTATAGTAAAACCTCAAAGTTTTGGAAAAAAACATTTTTAACTAAAACGGTATTAGAGTTAGGTGTTTAGTGGTAATGACCTTTTTAAGGCCCATATTTTTGTAAATTTAAAAACATTTGTTTGGCTATTCTAACTTTTATAGCTTAAAAGATACAACGGTTCCAGTACAACGCGTCCCCAGCAATGTTTCCCCCTCCCCCTGGTATACCGACCACGTACAATCACCCAAGTGCTCAGAACAATAATCTGAAATAAAATTACGTTAGGCTTTCAGTGCATGCTCAACCCCCTTTAGGTCCTGGACTATATGCCATCACTTGACTTTTGTTAAATACATTTAAATATATTCTGAATGTATAGCAAATTGCATTTGATAGTGATTTAAACGTAAATTCAATATAACTTCTAAGTGCAAACGAAAACACTAGTTTGGGTTAACAAACTCCATTTATGCGCCGCGCCGTGTTTGACATTCGAGAATCTTCTAAACAATCCATCCGTATTCGGAAATCTGACACTTATGATGCGAACGGTTTCCTCCACATCAAAAACTGTCAGACGCAACTAAACCACTGTCTTCCAAACTAGGTACCCATTCTGTTCATTACCAAGGCACAGCGAAGCTATTGTTATCTACATGTCTTAATCCTGGAGATTTTTCTTGTCATAGATGAAAAACGTAGTAGATTTTAAAAAAATGCTTTTTCGAGCAACGAAAACATTTTGAATTGCCGTATAAAAACAGGATACGCAGTGGAAATGCTCCTAACTATTTTATGTTTACAGTAAGACCCAAAAATAGCGTTTTATTATTTTGAATATCATTCAATATGTATTTTTATAAACTCATTGATGCTTTGCAGGTCTTTTTCAGCCATTCATACCAGATGCTGAATAAGAAGAATATATTATAAAATTGACAGTTATTTAATATTGATTTAATACTTTTCATTTAATAAGACAAAGTTTTCTATAAAGACAAATATTTGGATATTTCAAATACATATATTTAGGGTGTGTCACAAGATGAGTGAAGACAAAGTTTTCTATCAAGACAAATATTTGGATATTTCAAATACATATATTTAGGGTATGTCACAAGATGAGTGAAGTAATTCTTCTGAAGGAATGACGAAGGGTTTTCTGAAGTAATTGTTCCCAAATGAACCAAGGAAGGTGAATACAAGCAAAGTAGACCAGCTAAGTGTATGAAAAAGTTAAATATAACTATATTGCACTCGTATTTCTTCATTACCTGCATTTGTAGGCTATTGTACGCAATACATTATAATATAATAAAGTTGAGTTTATGTTTTTACGTTCAATTTTATAATAAGTATAGTTTTTACGTTATGTCAATAATTTTGTAAATTCTGTTTGAATTTCGTTTTAAAAACATTAATTTATGAGTTGTTTGAGAATAATAAATAAATTTTAGCTGCTAAAGAGTATTCTACTTGTAGTTTGGAATCGAGACGTAGAGCAAGTTTAAAACTAATGTCCCATCAACCAAATATGTTAAATGAAAACTCTTGCGTTCTTAGCCCTGACAGATATGTACACTTGTTTAATAAATAACTGTACACAAAATCACAATTATAAACATTTATTTTTCAAACACATTTCAGTGACTTACTTCATCTTCTTAGTTATACATACTACACAATCACAATGCAACTCTGTTGTTTTATCTCTACAAGTTGTTAGTTTGTGTACATGTATTTATTATTAGTCATGCGTCAGCCTAAACATTACTTATGTGGGCTCGATTGTTTGGTACACACGAGCTTGGGAGCGCGCGCGCGCGTGTGTGTAAGTGTAGTCTAATTAAAATATCAGCTAAGCAAGTTTCAAAAGTCATCCTATTTTAAACAATGGATGTCTATATTAGTATTCAAGTACTTTTTATACTTTATTTGAACGCGTCATTTAAATTATTTAAGTGATCGCCATAGCCGTGCCTAAATATAGCGAACGCTAATTATAGCCACTTATCTAAAGTAACTTTTTTAAACGTTTGCAATGTAAAACTGTTATTTATCAAAAGCTAAGTATATATATGCCTTAAATAACACACAAAAACCTCTCACTACAAATATTTTCATTCTAACCTAATGTACATTTCTGTTACCAAGTAACCATCCTCAGAGGTATGACACAACATACTGAGGATGTTACTCGGTAACAAAAATGTGGATTAGGTAATATTTAAAATATTTGTGATTCGAGGTTTTTAGTGAATTATTTATTATTATTAAACAACAGAACATTATGCCAAATAATTGGTGCTATGTAGGCCCTCATTAAATAAAAGGAGTCAAATACTAGTTTATTTGAATGCAGTATAAATACAGTGGCTTAATAAGGCAGTGGCTTATAAAGCTTAATAAGGCAGTGGCTTATAAGGCTTAATAAGTCAGTGGCTTATAAGGCTTAATAAGGCAGTGGCTTATAAGGCTTAATAAGGCAGTGGCTTATAAGGCTTAATAGAAACGTTTAAACTGAGAAGTGATATAAATAAAGATTAGGTCAAAATAGATTAAATTTGAACCTAATCTACCTCCCATACTTGAATGTGGAGAAAAAAGTTTCATAGTCAAATTTTCTGTAGTTATTTTATTTATGCTAATAATACTGAAATCAACATATAAGTTATAGTTTAACTTACTGAAACGTATTTTCGAAAAGGAGAATAAAAGGGAGATTTTTATTGATTTTTATATGTTTCTAATGTTAGATTTGACTGTTATAAGTTTGTTAAATTGTAAATAGGAAATGGTATCGTAGTGATAGTGTCTTATATTTTATCCAGGCATAAAGAAAGAAGTAAGTAGATAAAAGTACGTATTAAGTGTTTCTCTCTACTTGCTCCTCTACTCCGGCTTTTAATGCTTTTATCTTCTTTTATGACCCTTACTCTACGCTATACAAATCCAGTAAATTATATTTTCTTTCCTCTTCCGTAATGTATAATAATTTTTCTTTCATTCTATTTACTTTCTTCTTCTTTGATGTATATTCATTTTTTTCATTCTATTTGCTTTCCTCCCCCGTAATTTATATTATTGTTTCTTGAATTCTATTTGTTTTCCTCCTCTGCAATATGTATTCTTTCTTCTTTTATCCTATTTGATTTTTCTCTTCCCTAATGTATATTTATTTTTCTTTCATTCTATTTACTCTCCCTTTCGTAATGTATATTCATTTTTCTTTATCATATTTGCTTTCCTCTTCCATAATGTATATTAACATTTCTTTCATTCTATTTAGTTTCCTCTTCCGTAATATATATTCATTTGTCTTTCATTCTATTTTCTTTCTTCTTTCGTAATGTATATTCTTTTTTCTTTCAATCTATTTTCTTTCCTCTTCCGTAATGTATAATCGTTTATCTTTTATTCTATTTCCTTTTCTCTTTCTAAATTTATATTAATTTTATTTCATTCTATTCTGGCCACAGAGTCATGGAAAATCTTATCTCTAAAATATATATAACCCATATTGTATAATATGTAACAGTTGAATGGTTTATGCTCTTGATATTAAACTAATTTATTTAATTACAGATGAATTTTCTCGTAATTTTTCATAATATAAAATATACTTAGTGATGATTTAGGAAATCACAAATTTTATATCACCACTGCAAACGATCACTAACTGAAACGTACAAACAATGTTTACTAACGAAATAGTGGTACTTTCATTATGAACTTAGCGAAATAACGACTTGTCCAATGCCCATTCCTTTACTTATAAGGTCGACAAGTAGATAATTTGTTAAGTTGAAACGTAAAAGTTGGCCGATTGTTCTGGACAACAAAATCTTCCAGTAATCTCAGGATATCGTCTAGTTAAGGAGTTAAATCACGTACTCAATTATCAATTATTTACTTTAACAACGTTTCCCCCGCTTTTATAAACTTATTTTCTTGTGGGAAAAGACATTTTAATAATAACAATTATTAATTTTGTTGTTTTTTTTAATACGAGTATTGGTATTGAGTGAATGAATAAATAAATTTAGGTTGATTTCAAATTTGTTTTTCGTAAGAATCTGTAAATTAGTTCAAAGAAATATTTTAAATATCCTACCACAAGATATGGTTTGTTTATGAGCTGTTCCAAAAACAACTCCATAAAAACAATTTTATTTGGTGTAATAAAACTACCAAAAACCTTTTAGACATTTAAAAAATTTTCAAACTTCTTTCAAAACTTGAATTACAAAATCTTCCTAAAAATTTCTTTTGTAATTATATAGCTTTGTTTGTTATTCCAAACATAATTAATGTTTCGTCTTTAAACATTACATTTTACTTTTTCATTTAGAAGATATATTTGTATTTTTGAAAATATTATGTAAATGTCTTATAGGCTATACAATGATTTTTACCACTGTATTTAACACAAAAACAAATTGATTGTCTAAAATAGTGACACTTTAGTGTCAAGCAGTTTTATAGTTGATCGGAGAATGATGGCCCCAAATTTCTAAGCTCTTTTCCAGAAGCATCTGATCACACCAATTTAAAAGTTGTTTACTACAACTACAGTGGTAGTTTACCCTCTATCTGAGAATCTGCACTACTTTCCTTTTATGCAAATCTCTTGTTTTCTATTTTTTTCAGGAAAATTTAGTTGATTTTTTTTTTATTTCACCTACATAAGTCTTCTATATTTGCAGTAATGCAAAGGTTCATAGACTTCTGTTGAGCAAATAAGCCAATGACCTTGTGCTCAAGACACACATACATAAATATATTTAGAATGAATAATGAAGTGTCTCCTTGAATGACATAAAGAAACCTTGTCTTTGTGCTGCGTCCAATGAACCGCTGCTCACTGGATTTCTAGAAACACTGAGATTTTAATAAGATTGTCTTATATTGTAAAATTTTAATTAGCTATTCACAGTAGAAACCTATTGATCTGAAGTATTTCTACCTGATTTAAATGAAACTAGTTGACAGGAAATTATTTTAAAACACAGCTTCAAAAATATTTAGTAAGAATCAAGTTTGCAGCTAATGCAAGAATGATAGTTAAAACATGATTTCGAAACAATTGACATCACAACTAGAAACTCGTCAACCATTTTAGGAAATCAGACGGGATTGTGTAAGACCTTGTACAGATCCAGCTTCACTGAGACTTGCAGGACGAAGATGCAAACGGACGGAATCTTTTGATAGTCCTAATGAAAACTAAATTAGTAATTTTACAAAACATATTTGTGTAGAAAGAAAGGTTGCTTGTGTCTTTAAAACTAAATTCGAATTTAATTTTTCGTTAAAACAAGTTACTACTAACAACGCCAGTTTTTTGCATTTATTTAATCTAGAAAATAATAAAATTTGGGAAGAAATAGTCAAATATTTAGTTAGATTCGACTAAAATGTAGCTCAATGAAAATGCTACGTATTTTCTGTATTGTAGAGATTGAAGACTGGTGTCTGAGGTGACTGCGTCTTTTGAGATGTGGTTTCATACGCATGCCGTGGATATGCTGGGAACAATCGGATTATTGTATAGGAAGGGAATGCCTTGAAATAAAAAAAAACTGTATATAGATTAGAAAACTACAGTGCTTCAATCAACTCATGAAAGAAGATAAATATGAAATCGTTCAGCTAATAACTTGAGGTAAGATCTAGGAAAAGAATGAGTTGAAAGAAAGATGAGGTTGAGACATTTAAGAAATCGGTACGGCAGAGCATCTGCACCAACTAGGAAGTATGCTTTCAGAGTTTAGTTGGTTGTTAAGATCACAACCTCTTGAAGGGGACGGTGTAGGCAGAAGAGTAAAATGCATCTGAATAAAACAGAAGGAATCCGCAAGTTCTGGCTAGATTCAATTGATCAGTGAACTAAACGCAACAGAAATAAACACAAACAATAGCAATTGTTATTAGATTAGGAAAATTTATTAGTTCACTTAAACTAAAAATAGTTTTAATTTGTCTTCTAACGGCTGACTCAACAGTTTTTGTCGTATTGTTTTTGTTTTATTGCCTGATAAAATACAGTGATGTAGTTAGTGACATTTGACAACTGGACAAGAAAGTGTTTTGTTTCTGAACTTTGTTTTTTATTTTTTATTACTAATGTGTTTTTTTTCTATATACGTCAGAAAAATTCTTCTTGTAAACCTCTAAATTTCAAAATGGCGGTAGATTAAAGTTATGATATTTGTAACAATCTCAATGTAAATGAGACTCTACTACAAATAATACACCTGGTGTTGTGTAATACACTCAAAAACAAGGAAAAAATAATAAAACTTTCTACTGAACCCTTAAAAAATAGTCTCGCTAAACAAAAACTTTACAACTCAAGGTTTCTTCGAAACATCTTAAGCTCCGTGTTGTACCACATTATAATATGGTTACAAAGTACCCGATTAGAATAGTTTTT